>JAVJIF010000391.1:752500-937699 GCA_038442645.1 Agave tequilana | reverse complement strand
TACCAGTGAGAGAGAGGAATTGAGTGATTGTATTCTGAAGATTGAAGTGACATCAATACAAGGATCAAGCTACATTTTCTTCCACTCATTTTACGGTATGTCGTGCTTTAGTTACTTGCATTGTTCTTTGTCTTCCATGAGTAGCTAAATCGATTTTCTGGGCTCACTATTACTCCTCTCTCTGATCCCTCTTCTTTTCGAATGGTTTTGATGAAAAGACCCAATGAATCATTTGCATGCCTAACTTAAGCCTTTCTTCTTGAAAGTGTTCTTGAAGGCACATGAGGATGGGTTTGAATTTTAAGTTTCTACATCTTTAAAAAAAACGTCTCTTGAACTTGTTTTATTTCATACTTGAACTTCTTGATGATTTAACATTCAATTCGAGATGATTTCTTAAAGAGAAGAATTAACTTTTCCAACCATCTTATGTGCTTTACTTAAAACTTTTCAAAATCAATCTTAAGTGTTTGCCTATGATCAAGTTGAGACACTAAGGATTTTAATAGAAGAACATATAATTGAGTAGTGAGATAGTGAGCCCAGATTTTCTTCTTTATTAAAAAACAACAAATCACTTGTTAAACTTTATACAAAATTTACCTTTTTCAAAGCCTTCTCTAAATTTGCAACTTTTCTTTTAATCATCTCCCTTCTCTCCATTTTCTTTTTCAACTTAAAAGAAAGACACCAACTTCACTCTTTGTTACCTAACAAAAATACCAAAAAGCTTCTATCGCATTTCTCCTCGTGGATCACGACCCGCATAGCCACTTGCTATTGCAGTAGAATTGAGTAACTTGCACTTTTTATTCTTAGTTCTGAATTCTGTATTTGTGTGCAGGTAGAACCTCAATCATGACCAATCTTAAAAAATCATTACTGAGTCATTATGGTTTATACCTATGTACAACAGAGAAATGTGATATGATGAATTGGATGATTTGGGCTCAAGAGTGATAGGTTCGGAGACCATTACTAACTCGGGAAAATCAAGTGTTGGTTCGAGAGTCGGTATTGGTTCAATAGTTGAGTCCCAAAATCAAAGAAATGAAATTCACATTTTTCCCATCAATGGAATGTGACTATCTAAAATTGGTGATTCAATTTCTAAATCTATGGGTATGGGAATAAATATTGGCTCAGGAAATTGGTTCAAATTGGGTAAGGATACTGGAGTCAACATAGATTCGAAGATGGAAACTGACTCAAAAAGGTTGGGAATCAGGGTCACATTCACATTCAAGTTCAATCTCATTGAATGAAAAACGTGCCAATTTGTTCAAGATTTGAAATTGGTCAAGTTCAATTTTGTGTGATGAAATTGAGTCTTGGTTAAAGTCTCCAAGACACCATGATTCTTCGTTCCTATCAATATGGCTAAGGCAATCAGGAATGATCGAAAATGTGTTAGGTAGAGTTTCCTCATTCCTATCTTTCACTATGTTAATCAAACGACTCATTTGTACTTCTAAAATATTGTTGGAATAAATCTGAAAATCACCAGAGGGGGTGAATAGGTGATGGCTATACTAAATGACAAATAATGTAGAATTAAAAATAACTTGCTAGCAACCTAACAAATATCAATCACAACTAAAGAAATACTTGCAAATAAGTAAACAATATTAGAATGCAAGTAATTAAAGAGAGAGTGGAGTGAAGAGAGAAAGAGTAAGCAATTATAAACACAATGATTTGTTTCGAGATTCGATCCACTACTCTATGCCCCCTCCTTCAATACTATGAAGGATTTTCACTATGACCGATCTCACTAGATCGTCAACCGATTGCAAGTTTTAGTAGAACTCAATGGACTCACTAGTCCTCTCTCGCGGTGCCACAATACCAACATGGAGCTCACTAGCTTACTTGAGGCTGCAACCTCTATAACTTCTCAATAGAAGGAAAATGGTGATCACAAATGGCTCATAAGCACAATCCTATAACCAAGATAAGGAGGTGAAACTCTTTGGAATTGTATAGTGCAAATAGCTTGTAGAGATGTAGAGGGAGAGCTCAAGCTAAAAACAAGAATTTGGAAATATGGCTCAAAGAGAAATCTTTTATGAAAAAGCGAAAACTTGTAAAAACTTGATCTAAGTTTTAGAAATCTTGTTCTTGAGTTTTACCGTAGTCCCACTATTTATAGGGGATGAAAACATGACTAGAAAACCCAAAAGAGCTATTGGGAAAAGACCCAGAAAAAAGACAAAACAGAATATAACCGTTGGGAAAATTTACAGAAGAAAATTCTTCTGCCGGTCAACCAATCGTCGACCGCCAACGGTCGGATTTTCGACCGTTGGGGATAGCGGTCGACCGGACCGTTTTCCTAACTAGAGAGTTAAACTCTCTGTCGGTTGACCGGCTGGTCGACCGGACCCAACCGAGAGCAAAGCTCTTGCAGTCGGTCGACTGCCCGGTCGACCGAAGTGCACACATGCACTTTGGTGCATGTCGGTCGACCGCCCGGTCGACCGACAGAGCAATTTGCTCTGCCTATGGTCGACCGACAAAGGGCCAAAGTCAAATTATGAAAATCTTTTTGAAACCATTCTTTTTCGATAAAATAACTTTTGATCTTTAAAAGTAAAATAGAGTTCTAGTGACTTGAAGAACCAATGTCTGATCATGGATCAACACAAAATAAAGTTAGAACTATACAAAATTCTTTTCTAAATCAAAGGCCCAGTTTTTCCGAAACTTATTTTTTTAAAAACTCAATTTTGAAAATGATAAAGAGTATAGTTATGAACTCTTGTTAAAAAAGGAGTATGAAAAATGTGGGTGTGTCAATCCCTAAAGCTATCAACATATATCATCTTGGTTTTAACAAATGACTAAAAATCCTATCTAAAATATAAAAAGTAAAAATACAAATCTTGATATAGTCTTCTCTAGTATGCTTGATCTTGAGCTCTTTTATGTGCTTAGGCTCTGGGATTTACATCTTCTTGGCTTTTAAATGTATGAGTCTTGTGATGGAGCCAAAATGCAACAAATAGTTAACCTGAAACTTGGTAAACAAAATTGTTAAAAATATAACTACATATGTTTTGTTATCATCAAAACTAGGGCTAATGGCCTTTGGTCCAACAAAATCATTTTCAAACTGAATCAGGTTTTCCATACTTCTATCTAAGTCCATAGATTCTTCTTCTTGTTGTGGGACTTGGAAAATAGAGTAAGGATCTTGGATTTGGAAGTTTTGTGAGAATTGTGAGTCCATCATTTTCAGTTTTTTTCTTGAAAATCAATCATGGCTTCTATACTCTTAGTCATCTCATACTTTTCTTCTATGGGTTGATCATGACTAAGACAATTTGAAGTTGAATATTGAATGATGGTTGACAATATGACTCGGGAGAGTTGTAACCCCATTGACTCGATGAAGAACGATGATAATTATTTCAATCTTGTTCATAATACAGGGATTGGGGATAATATTAATTCGGATAAGACCAATCCAGCATACTTGGTTGGTTAAAGTTATGTAATGTCGTGTTGGTAATATCCGAGTCAAAAGAGGTCGGTGTGAAGTATGGATCATTATATGCATTGAAATAATTATAATTATAATTCATAGCACAAAGATGCCAAAAACAAAAACAAACAAAACAAATAAACAAAAAGGAAAGAAAATTCTAGCATAAGTTAGGGTAGACTTTAGACCTAGACGACTCCTAACTAGTTGACTATTCGTCCACGGGGGCTATATTACAAAATCTGGCCATAAGTTAAGCAGCCAGGTAGGGATAAGACCAGTGGAAGATATCCGTGCCTGAGCAAGGGGCCTAATTATACCAAACAACTGTTCTTTGAGGTTTCGCCCCTCAATCCTCAACCTTAGACACTAATTTGACAAGAGTCAAATTCTAACAACTTCCCATTTAGTTCAGTATCCTATTTGAGCCCGAGGTATCCCTAGGGCCAATGTCTACTCAATTTTAAGTTAAGATTGGGTTAGTGAGTGAGGAGATGGTTTGTAGGTTAAGGGAGGGTAATGACTTCCCCACCTTATCTTGTTTAAGGAAGTGCCCTTAATCGTATTTGTGCAAATGTACAAGTATATAGAAAAAGCAACACTTTAAGAAATATACACCACTCAAAATATGTTTTCTAAACTATATATTATGCACATATACCTTGGCTCCAGTACTCTTCAACAGTAATATAAAAGGTAAAAGAATTAGACACGTGCCTAAATACAAGTCTAAACAGTTTTTAACATTACAATCAACCATTTACTGTTGAGTTAGATAGTAAGCTCAGAGTATATTAAATGAGAAACTAAAATATGCAAAAGTTAGATCATTAAAGTTTAGTCACCCTGCAAAAAAGCTAGGTAAGTAGTTCTCTCAGATTTCTTCGAGAACACGGCTTTTGCTGCGTTTGTGCGGCAATACTGAGGTCTTTTGGGCTCTGTTTTCTGAAGCAAAGTCCAGAGATACTTATATGTCCACTGCAGCTCTCATTTCCTTGATATCAATTACCATACCAAAACAGAGAAATAAATATTAAACCGTTTAAATAAACTAAACAGAAAAACTTAACTTACCGTCCCTCCCCGGTTACGGCGTCAAAATTTGATTGAGGTTTTACCTACACAGAAAATACAGAATTTCAGAAATGGATAATAGAAGTGCAAGGTCCTTAATTCTACTACGATAGCAAGTGTCTATGCGGGTTGTGATCCACAAGGAGGGACTTGAGATGGAAGCGTGTTGTAAGTCACTTTTAAGTTCACTTGAAATGGTTAAAAATTCTTTTTTGTTCTTTAGAAAGAAAAGAAAAAAAAGTTATGTTAATTTGGAGAAAGTAATAGATAGGAGAAGATGATGATTTTGAAAAATGAAAAACTAAGCTAAAGGAAGAAATAAAAGAGTAAAGAAAAGAGAGTTGTAATTGGAAGTGTGTTCTACGCTAAAAAATCAAAAGAAAGAAAGAAAGAAAACTTACTTACTTTTTTAGCCGATAACTTACCTTGGATCTTTGACATGTTTACTTGGATTCAGAGGCGATCAACGCATGGCCCATAAGATTGAACTCAATCATCCATTCATATTACATCATCAAGAACTTCCACGAGCAAGTATGAAATGGTACGGATTTTAAAGAGGAATCCATCATCATGAGCCATTAGTGGCACTCGCAAAGGCAAGGAATAAGACTCACTGGATTGTTATCAAACCAAAAAGAAGACAAGTAGAAGAAGAAAAGAATATAAACAAGTTACCTCTTGATTGCATAGAGAAACGATGAAAGAAAGGAGAAAGGTTACATCGGTGTCGCTCTCAGCATAAATCTTTCTCTTACTTACATGAATCACAGTCTAACCTATATTTATAAAGAAATAAAAATTATATTAAAATAAAATGAAAGGCCTTTACTAAATAGAATGAAAACTAGCTTAAGAATCTATCTCTGCCTAATCGTCCCTTGTGGCCTCTGAATTTGCAGGTATTTATAGTAAAACTGGAAAGGAATAGAGCGTCTGAAGATAGGGGGAGCAAACGCTCCCCCTTATCTCATTACATTGTCACTGATCCGCAGTTTTGCTATGGATCCGCATCCTGTCTGGCCACATCCTGGGAGCGGGGATCCCTGATGTATTATTTCATCCTCCATCCAACTGGTTTCTTCGTTTGGTCTCTGGATTTGACGATATCACTGTAGATCTTTAGCTGACCGAAATGGATTCATAAAAATTCAAATTTAACTAATTTTCATTTAGTGTTATCTCTCTGAATTGCTCTGATCTTCAACTAGACATTTGCCCTAATCCTTGGTTTTGATTTAATCTGAATTTTAGTGGGCTTTTGGGCTCGTTTCTCTTCTCTCTCCTTTAGTAAAGGCCTGCACAATTTAGATGATAAAAATAATTAAATAGCAGTGTTTATTTAAGATAAAATACATGAATGTGATTAAAAAAAAATGCAATATCATTGACCAATTACTTAGGCATAGGCTATCTATGAAAGATTGTTCATGAATTACTTTGTATTTTGTTCTTATTTGAATTATTACTAAATTTCAATTCTTATCTTAATGTCTAATTATTGCTGGCCATAATTATTTACATGTTTAGGTTTGAGACCAACAGGAGATAATCTAATAAAGCATTTAGGAATAGAAATAACTACTTACGGGCTGAGACCGATATGAGAAGTATAGGTAGTGTAATATTTCATAAAGGAATCATAGATCTTAATAATACTGTAGATTAATAAATTCACTAGATCGAAAGATTGTGAATTTTAGTCTAGGGTTAGACTTAATGATGCTCGATGGAGATTGTTAGATACCAAAGAATTTTCGATTATTAGCAATATTTAGATAAATTTCTAATACAATTAATTAGAACAAGTCTAACATAGGTATGCCAAAGACCTAACGCCCTAGTATCCTTCTCATGTAAGAAAATTAATCTTTAATAATTTCACTTATTTTCTAAAGTTTCAAATAAGATTAGAAATAATTAATATTGGTGGTTAATACAATCCCTGTGGGTTCGACACTCTATCTCATCATTTTATTACTTGAAATAATTGGTATACTTGTCAGTTTTCGAAACATATATGGAGTAGAGAGTCAGTCAGGCAAGTACAGTTCGATAAACAAAAGTATCATTAGTAATTATTGTAGCACTAAAGTGATATACAAGAGGTGAGCCGGATAACTTAATTATACAATAATAATAATAATCAGTATCGCTTGTTATTTGATTTATTCCCCTCAGTATCCCATACCACTGTCAGTCCATATCAGGTCTCCACTCCAGCAGACTCATTCGAACCATGACACCATATATCATTATCCGAATGATGGAGTAACCGAATAACATCCGCTCTTGACATTATTATTGTTAGGTAATTAAGTTATATCAGGTGCAGGGAGAGGTATTGTATTTTTAATTGTTCTATAATAATAATTAATACCGCCTGATATTTCAATCATACCCTTGTCAGTGCCTCACATCACTGACAATCCACACTAGAGCTTGCACTCCAATAGAACTCACTTAGATCTGATATGTGAGTACCAGTACCCGAATAAAGAAGAGACCAAATATCACATCTTTCTAATATTATCATTGGTGGTTATTAAATTATCAAAATTATTATTATTCTTCATCTGATTCATATGTCTAAGTATGTGTCCTAGTACCTCAGCACACAAACATCCACATATGAGTAATATGAGTTTCGTTATTTGAAACTGATGGAGATTGATGGATTATATTTATAATGGGTCCCGCCTCTGCCCGGGATAATAGCCCATTAGATTTGGCACTGCAACTTTTTGGGAATTATATTACACCCAACTTCTGGTGGGAATTATTACACCCAATAGGACTCTTTAGTTTCCCGACAACTATAAATACGACATCATCCTGGTATCCACCAATTTTTCCCATCTCCAGTATAAGTTGTCTATTTTATTATATTATTATCACAGGATTACAGGAGATATAGGAGCTCATGAGATACAGGAGTTCAGAAGTACAGGAGTACAAGAGATACATGATCACAGGATATGTATATATAATATAATAGTATTGTCAAGTGTATAACATGATAATGTTATCAAGTCTCCGTAAAAGAGATAAACATAAATCAGGCAAGTAACCGATCTGGTGACAAGTATCTGGTGTCAGGTGGAGTACAATAATATAAGTAATTGCAGGAATACGTCATACCAGAATAGGACAAAAATACATAACATCATGCCAAAATAATATAAGAAGCATTTCAAACTCTTCACAATCATAATTAAATAATAATAATAGTTATTAAACAACAAAAGCGAAGTTAAGCAAAAAACAAGCGAAAAACCAAACGGTGCTAAGCAAGGCTGGAGCGAAACTAGCGTACAACACTAGGTGCTATCATGCTCGGGGTGATTACTACTCGCGACGCAGCTAAACGTACACGATGAAGCGAGCGTATGTACGCTAGGCTAACACACGTGACAAAGCCATGCTCATGATATAACTATGCTCGGATGAAGTTAGCGATAAAGTGTTGAGCGTTGGGCTCGCCTACTAGGAGAAGGTGTAAAAAAACCCGGAGGGTTTAAATCCGAAAACTGTCAAATCATGACAAGCTTGAAGGGCTTGTAGTAAAACCCAGATGGTTTAAGCCCTGACGCTATATAGTAAAACCGCATAGCGGTTAGGCCCGAAGGTTGTGGAAGATAAAGGTACATGCACAAGTGTTAGAATAAACACATGTACATATACAAGTATCGTCTACATTATTACAAACATTAACCCATAGATACAAACACATACCCACAGAGATACAAAACTCGACTGTACCTCTGCAGCAATCCAATACACAATACATCAAATGCCCACAACAAATACATGAACTCTCCCAATCACAAACACATTAAAGGAGTACTCACCTAATCAATAACTCAAGCATAGGAAACTCTGGGAAAATACCAGAAGCTTTAGCGCTTAAGCTCACAAAGAGAGAGAGAACGCTGGAGTCGTTAATGCACGAAGTACGTGAAGAGAAAGAAAATATCAAGAGTGAGTGAGGTAGAGAGAAGAGAGAGGGGAGAGATAGAGAGCGTAAGGAAGGAAGAGAGAGGGAAGAGAGAATATAGAGAGAAAAGGAAAGAGAGAGAAGAAAGACAGTGTGAGAGAGGAGAAAGATAGAGAGAGATTGAGGAGAGAAGAGGAGAGGCTGGCTAGCCTGGGGGTGGCACGATCGGCCAGGGGTGGCCGACGGTGACAGTAGGAAGCCGGGGACCAAAAGGATGTGGGGAGGAAGAGATGAGATGTAGTGATGGTGATGAGTGGTGGTAGAATTGGTGGAGATGGAAGTGGAATTGGTAATGGACGATGGTGGAGAGGTGGTCGGGTTGGAGGTGTAGTGGAGATGGTGTTGGGTTGGGTGGTTGTGGGTGGAGGAGATGATAGTGGTGGTGAAATTGGTGGTTAATGGTGGTGGCGGAGGAAGAATGAAGAAGGAGATGGAGGAATTGGAGGAGGATGAGGAGGAGAGGAGATAGTGGAGAAGAGGTGGAGAAGGTGGCCGGAGTTGGAGGCCAGCAACATGGGTTTGGTCGGCGGCAAAGAGTCAGCAGTGGAGAGGGGCGCCGGCAACTGTAGAGGGGAGAGAGATTAAGTGAAAGAGGGAGAGAGATTGAAGAGAGGGGGTAAGATCTAGGGTAAGAATTTCTTTGGAGAAAGGGAGGATATTGGGGGTAACCGGCCCATGAGAGAGAAAGAAAAGAGAAGGAGGAAGAAAATGAAAGTAAAAGAAAGAAAGAAGGAGAAGAAGAGAGAAGAAAGAAGAGGGGAGAATTATGTAGAAGATGGAAAAAGGAAAAAAAGAAAAAAGGAAAAGAAAATAAAAGGAAAAGAAAGAAAAAGAAAGAAAAAGAAAGTGGCAATATAAGAAAATTGGGAAATTAAGAAAATTGTGAATTAAGAAAAGAAAAGGAGTGGAGAAGGGAAGAAAGAAAAAGGTAAGAAAAGAAAATAACAATATTATTTTATTCGGTAAAATTTTGACTAATTCATAAAAATCTCAAAAATTATCTAAAATAAAAAATATTATCCAGAGGAATGCTATGAAATCAGATTCAAGAAATTCACCCCTTTTGTAAACTAAAATTCTGGAATCGATTGGCGATACCGGTCGACACTGAATTTTGGAGAATTTTCAAAATAAATCGGAAAATTTTATTTTGAAAAATCCACAATATTAAAAATTAATATTTGAAATTGAAACAAATCCAGTCTAACTACCAAAAAGGTCAAATTAAGTAGTTTCACTGGCATCGGATCTTGGGTTCGGACTCGTGCTGGCTCTGAGTCCACAAAATATGAGGTCGATATCAAATAGTAAGAATAATAATAGAAAATAAAAATAAATATGGGGAAATAGGGAAATACGAGCGAAAAATTGAGACACGTATTCGGATACGTATTCCGAGAACGGGATGTTACACGGCTTAAAATCCTCGGGCATGAGAATCAGTAGGTGGTAGAGATATAGAACCAGGCAAAGAGAAACTGCCAGTGTATTGTGGTGATGGACTGATAGGGAGAAACTGCAGTGTGATATGGTATTTCTCTAAGAATTAGGAAGATTACCCTTAGAGATCTGCAGGATTCATCTCGAGCCATCGCTGGGATGGAGCGAATTGTTGCCACATGGCGGGACTCTTGGGTTAGAGCTGGAGTGGCTTCAAGAGGCAGTATGGCCTCGAAGCTGTGCATGAAGGATGCCTTCGGATAGGAAGTGGCGGAAACTTCAGAGTGGGTTCCTGAGAGTCGATTCTTTCACTTTGACACGTGTCATGATCCTGATGTGGGTCAAATTTTGAGCACTACAATCATAATTTGAGTTTTTCCACTAGTTCAAGCGAATCGAGAAGCTCAGAAGGAGTTTAGGCTGAAAAGAAGAGGAAGAAGTACAAGAAAGAACCAGGAAGTATGCATGAAGGCATCAGGGGCATTAAGTTCAATAAGGAAGAGCTCATTAGGAAAATGGGAGAAACACGTTCACCACTTGGCAGGGCAAATACTAGAAGCTGATCGCTTCAAGTTACAATTGAACTCTTTAAGGAAGCTAATTAAAGAGTGAAGGTTTCGTTTCTACAATAGGAAAAAGGTGTTGGCCCAAAAGGTTACACTCTCCATTTATATACGTTTTGATGATAACAAAACACATAGAAGCTATTTAGTACTAATAAAGATTCTAGAATGAATTTCAGGTTTGTACAAGTCTTGATGGCTTTAAGCATGTTGCAAGGTTATTGGCGCTTAAAGCATATTGAAAGGTTGATGGCGCAAGAGGACTCTTTCATAGGAGAGGAGGTTCTAGCTCGGCAACGTGGTTCTGAGACACCTTCCTATATAGTTTTTATACTTTAGTTTGTTAAAGGATAGTATATAGTGTTGAAGCTCAAATTCTCCACACACACAAAATTGCACGTGTTTTCAAAAGATTATTTTTGTTTCTTGTGTAAAATACTTTAGTAGACCTATTTCAAGTATTTACAAACTCAATTTATTTTATTTTACAAAGTCTTGACAAAAAACTTTTTTGAAAATAAACTTATCTTCAAAAACATTTCCTCAAAAATTCTGTTTTGACCTGTTGTGGTCGACCGGACGATTGACCAGCTCTATTACAGGTCAGAACGGTCGACCGAGCGGTGACCTCAGTTCTGACCGTTGGGTGCGTGCATGTGTGCACGTTATCTGGTCGACCGGGCGGTCGACCGGACCCCATGTCGGGCGACCGAGCGGTCAACTGACTGACTGCACTCAACTCTCTGTTTGGGACGGTCGACCGGACAGTCGACGGGGCCTGCCAACGGTCAAAAGATTTTGAAAACCGGTCGACCGGCCGGTTGACCGTGAGTGTATTATCAGCCAAATGGCTAGTTTTTTAAACATGTTTTAAAATGTGTTTTTATTCTCCAAACGAGGTTTAAGGCTGGTTTTGGGTCTTATCTTTCCTAATTAGTCAAAATTATTGTTTACCCTTTAATCCCTACCTATATCCTATAAATAGGGGTGGATGGGGTTGAGGAGAATTACAACAACATTTGCAAAAGAAATCAAAACTTGAGTATTCTTGAAAGAAGTTTTTATTCTCAGTTTTTATGCTCTACTCTCTGATTTTTCTCTGAAGTTTTTGAATCAAAACTCTCTTCTACTTTGTTTTATTTTTCACTTACAAACCTTGAGCTTCAATCATATACATTATTCTCTAGGGTTTTGTAAAGAAAAGTTCTTCAAAAGAAAGTTTGTGGTCTTTTGATCACCAAGTGATTATTGTATTTGTGCCTCCACTACCTCTGGACTAGAGGAGTGTGATTGAAGAGTTGGGTACTCCTTAGTGGTTGTAATCCTTTGTGGAATTTCTAGTGGATCGGAAATCCTTCTGGGTGAAGACGGGGACGTAGAGCTGGGTGCTCGAACCTCAAA
Source organism: Agave tequilana (assembly GCA_038442645.1). Taxonomy (NCBI): domain Eukaryota; kingdom Viridiplantae; phylum Streptophyta; class Magnoliopsida; order Asparagales; family Asparagaceae; genus Agave; species Agave tequilana. The sequence continues at coordinate 925,737 of JAVJIF010000391.1, read as the reverse complement.
ACAAATCTCTGTGTTTACGATTGGTTTACTTGTGTTATTTACTTACTTTTCATTCATTCTTATATTGTCAATCTATACTCTTACAACAAGATTGCATTGCGCACCTCAAACTCTTATTTAGAGGAATCACGAGGAAGGAGTTCAGAGCCCTTCACGGGGTATTCGGCTTCTAATCTTACTTTGAGTGATCGTTGCATCATCTCATTTTTAAATTTGTGAATTGATTAGCATAATCACCTATTCACCCCCTCTAGGTGATTTCAATGGTATCATAGCTAGGACTCTAGTTTTTGGCTTCACATCCTTAGAGAGATCCTATAAATTGTTAATCACTATTTTCATACATTCATTCATACACTAGTAAGTATGGCCGATAACATTAAGGACCCCTCTCAAATTTGATGGACTCAACTTTCCCATATGGAAAGTTAGGATGAACATTTTTCTACAATCTCTAGGTAGCCTAGTTGTTAAGTCTATAACCAAGCCTTTTAGTAAACCCGAAGGAGAAGAGGACACTTGGTCCGATCTTACCTCCAAGGAATTTGATGCTAATTCAAAGGCTCAAAATGCCCTACTTTTAGCATTGAATGAGGATGACTTAACACGGGTTATCCATTACAAGTCCGCCTATGAGATTTGACAACACTTGTTGGTCACTCATGAGGGAACATCACAAGTCAAGAGAACTAAAATTGATCTCTTGTGTTCCCAATATAAATGCTTTAAAATTCAAGAAAATGAATCTATTGATGATATGATTACTAAGTTTACTAAAATCACAAATGCTCTTGCTTCTCTAGGTGATTAAATCAACAACGACGAAAAGGTGCGTAAGGTGATTCGTGCTCTCCCTTCATCATGAGAAATCAAAGCTACCACCTTGAAGGAATTGAATGACAAAGACGAGATGGAGCTCTTAAGTCTTTTTTGAAATCTTAAGACTCGTGAGATGGAGAAAAAGGCTAGAGAAGAAGTGGCGCATCAAAAGAAAAAGTCTATAGCTTTCAAATCTACCTCCACCAACTACGATAATGAAGAAGATGAGGAAGATGATGAAGAGCTATCTCTTCTTGTGAGAAATGTAAAAAGAATGTACCACAAGAATAAGCTCAACCATAGAAGGTGATGGGAAGGGAAGGAGGAGAAAAAGATCACATGCTACAACTGTCGGAAACCCGGACACATCATGGCCGATTGTCCAGATTTCAAGAGAAAGATATCTACCTCCTTGAAGCAAAAGAAGCCGTTTGAAAAGAAGGTGTACAAAGCCACTTGGGACTCGGAAAGTGAATCCGAAGATGAAGTTGACACGGCCAATGTGTGTTTCATGGCAAACACACCTAAGGTAACTACCGAACCACATGATGATGATAGTGAAATAAGCAGAGAATTGTTATTACAAGCTTTCATTGAACTTTCAGAAAGTTTTGATGTTAAAAAGGAAGATTGTTTAAAATTGAAAAAGGAAAATGAAATGCTTAAAAATCAAATTGCTATTTCTTCAAAAGAAAAGGATGAATTATCTTCTACTCTTATTTCAACACAAAGAGATTTTGATGCCTATAGAGTTGCTTGCAAAGCTAAATATCCTAAAATTAATGAAAATGAGTTTTCTATGTTAAAAACTAGAATAAATGATTTGGGAAATGTTTTAGAAGAATGTGCTTTTAACAATACTAAATTAGAAGAAATGTTTTCAAAGAAGCACATGCATACTTCTCATGCTAAACATGATAAAACATCCATGCTCATAAATCACATGTTCATAAACCACATGCTCATTATGCTTTTAAATATGGAAGAATTTATAAATGTACTTATTGTGGCCGAAATGGTCATTTAGCTAAATTTTGTTATGATCATATAAATAGTATCAATAATCATGTTTGGATTCGAAACACTAATGCATTAGGACCCAAGAAAATATGGGTACCAAAATCAAGTTTTAAATTATTTGATATAGGTACACACCAAGACTCCAAGACGTAAGGAGCGGTGGTACCTTGATAGTGGTTGCTCAAGGCATATGACATGGGACATCAACAATTTTGCAACCCTATCGAGGTACGTTGAAGGTGGCACCGTCACCTTCGGAGATAACTCCAAGGGCACCATCATCGGTATAGGTAACATTAAGATTGGTGCATCTCCTTTAATTGAAAATGTAGTTCTTGTTGATGGGCTTAAACATAATTTACTTAGTATTAGTCAACTATGTGATCATGGTCTTAAAGTTATTTTTGATGAATCTTCTTGCAAAATTTTTGATTGTAAAACCAATGAATGTATTCTCACTGGATTTCGTGAAAATAATGTCTATATTATTGATATGCTTAATTTGGATTGCACTACAAAATGTTTAAATGCTTTTAATGAGATTTCATGGTTATGGCATAGAAGATTAGGCCATGCCTCTTTTGATCATCTTTCTAGAATAAATTCTAAGGAATTGGTGAAGAGTATTTCTTACTTGAAGTTTGAAAAAGACCGCATTTGTGGTGCTTGCCAACTTGGAAAACAAACCAAGTCTTCTTTCAAACCAATCAAGGATATCATGTCATCTAGGCCATTAGAAGTGATTCATATGGATCTTTTTGGACCAACTAAAACTAAAAGCTTAAATGGAAATAGATATGTTTTTGTTTTAGTCGATGATTTCTCTCGTTTCACTTGGGTTTTCTTTCTGGATCATAAAGATCAAACTTTTTCGTATTTTAAGGTTTTTCGAAAAGGGTTGAAAAAGAAAAAGGATTTTTAATTTTACGCATAAGAAGTGATAAAGGTGGTGAGTTTGTCAACCAACTCTTCATGACTTATTATGATGAAAGGGAATTAAGCATGAAATGTCATGTCCTAGAACTCCACAACAAAATGGAATAGTTGAATGGAAGAATAGAACTCTTCAAGAAACGGCTAGGACTATGATAAGTGAATATAGGCTCCCTCAATACTTATGGGCCGAGGCCGTAAACACCGCATGCTATATATCCAACCGAATTTATTTGTGTAAAAATACTTCCAAAACTTCTTTTGAAATTTGTCATTTAAGAAAATTAAATGTTTCATATTTTAAAGTTTTTGGGTGCAAGTGTTTTGTTTTGAACACTAAAGATAATTTGGGTAAATTTGATGCTAAAGCTTATGAAGCAATCTTTGTTGGCTATTCTAGTATTAGCAAAGCATATAGAGTGTTCAATAAATCATCTCTTACTATTAAAGAATCTATGCATATTAAATTTGAGGAATCTAATGCATTTGTTGAGAATGTTGTAGAGATTGACTCATTAGGTGAGGACATGGAGAAAATATCCTTGAAGGACTCACCCATCCAAGAAGACAAGTAAGAACCTAATGGTGAAGTTCAAAAGGATGAAGTGGAACCATCGCAACCACTCCCTAAAGATTGGAAATACGCCTCAAATCATCTCAAAGATCTCATCATAGGTGATGTATCAAAGGGGTAACCACTCGCTCCAAACTTTGTGTGGGCATTATGCATTCATATCTCATTTTGAACCCAAAAATATCCTCGAAGCTGAGGGTGACTTATATTGGTTGCTTGCTATGCAAGAAGAGCTTAATCAATTTGAGCGCAACCAAGTTTGGCACCTTTTTCTTAAACCCCATGATAGACCAATAATTGGATCTAAGTGGATTTTTAGCAACAAGTTGAATGAGTCAGGAAATGTTGTTAGGAATAAGGCTAGGTTAGTGGCCCAAGGTTACACTCAAGTTGAAGGAATCGACTTTGAGGAGACCTTTGCACACGTAGCACGGCTAGAAGCCATACGGATAACACTAGCTTATGCATCCTATAAAAATTTTAAACTTTTTCAAATGGATGTAAAAAGTACATTTTTAAATGGTTTTATTAATGAGGAAGTATATGTTGAACAACTCCCCGGTTTTGTGGACTATATACATCCAAATTTTATTTTCAAACTAGATAAAGCATTGTATGGTTTAAAACAAGCTCCAAGAGATTGGTATGAAAGGCTTTCTAGTTTTCTTCTATCAAATGATTTTGTTAAAGGCAAAGTGACACCACTTTATTTACTAAACATGTTGGTATTGACATTCTTACAGTACAAATATATGTTGATGATATAATCTTTGGTTCTACTAATGAATTACTTTGCAAGGAGTTTGAACAATATATGCAACGTAAATTTGAGATGTCATTGATAGGTGAATTGAACTATTTTCTTGGACTCCAAATCAAGCAAATGCGTGATGGGATCTTCATATGTCAAGCCAAGTACTCCAAGGAACTCACCAAGAAATTTGGGCTTGAAGACTCAAAAATTTGCAACACTCCCATGGCCACCACCACCAAGCTTGATAAGGATGACCAAGGTAAGTGTGTTGACATAAAATTATATAGAAGCATGATTAGTAGTTTGTTGTATTTAACGGCTAGTAGGCCGGATATTATGTTTAGTGTGTGTCTTTGTGCTAGATTCCAATCTTGTCCCAAAGAATCTCATTTAATTGCGGCGCATTATTCGTTATATTAAGGGCACTATTGGAATGGGTCTATGGTATCCAAAGACCGGAGAATTCTCAATGACGAGTTTTTTGGATGCCGACTATGAGGGTTGTAGAGTGGATAAGAAGAGTACTAGTGGAACATGTCAATTTCTTGGTAATTGTCTTGTTTTATGGTCTTCCAAGAAATAAAATTCGGTAGCCCTCTCAACCGCCGAGGTGGAGTATGTTGCGGCGGGGGCTTGTTGTGCTCAAGTCCTTTGGATGAAACATACTCTCCTTGATTATGATTTGCATTATAACCATATCAAAATATTATGTGATAATACTAGTACTATTCATATGACTAAGAATGCAAATCAACATAGTAAGACCAAGCACATTGAGATTCGATGTCACTTTCTTAGAGATCATTTTGAGAAAGGTGATATTGATATTGATTATGTTTCTACTGATTTTCAACTTGCCGATATTTTCACTAAACCACTTGACTTCAATAGATTTTCTTTCATATGTGGTGAACTAAATGTTTGTGTTATTGACTAATGAAGTTTTCTTACTATCATATCCCTTTTTGATGTATGACAAAAAGGGAGAGAAATATGTGTTGTTTGTTTATGTTTTATGGTGTAGTGTTTGTTTATGTTTTATGTTTTATGTTTGGTTTTATGTTTGGTGTTTTTAAAATTCTCTCATAATGAGTTGTTTTATACTTGTTTAATATAGTATTATTTGAGGGGGAGTTTTTACCTCCCTTTAGATCTTGTGTTATAGCTTATATGTTTTGTCATCATCAAAAAGGGAGAGATTATTGGCCCAAAAGGTTACACTCTCCATTTATATACATTTTGATGATAACAAAACATATAGAAGCTATTTGGTACTAATAAAGATTCTAGAATGAATTTCAGGTTTGTACAAGTCTTGATGGTTTTAGGCATGTTGCAAGGTTATTGACGCTTAACGCATATTGAAAGGTTAATGGGGCAAGATGACTCTTTCATAGGAGAGGAGGCTCTAGCTCGGCAACGCGGTTCAGAGATACCTTCCTATGTAGTTTTTATATTTTAGTTTGTTAAAGGATAGTATATAGTGTTGAAGCTCAAATTCCCCACACACACAAAATTGCACGCGTTTTCAAAAGATTATTTTTGTTTCTTGTGTAAAATACTTTAGGAGACCTATTTCAAGTATTTACAAACTCAGTTTATTGTATTTTACAAAGTCTTGAGAAAAATCTTTTTGAAAATAAACTTATCTTCAAAAACATTTCCTCAAAAATTCTGTTTTGACCTGTTGCGGTCGACCGGATGGTCGACCGGCTCTATTACAGGTCAGATCGGTCGACCGAGCGGTCGACCGCAGTTCTGACCGTTGGGTGCGTGCATGTGTGCACATTATCCGGTTTACCGGGCGGTCGACTGGACCCCATGTCTGGCGACCGAGCGGTCGACCGACTGACTGCACCCAACTCTCTGTTTGGGACGATCGATCGGGCGGTCGACTGGGGCCTGCCAACGGACAAACGATTTTGAAAACCGGTCGACCGACATGGGGAAGTACTCAATACTACCGCTATAGCAAGTGGCTATGCGGGTCGTGATCCATAAGGAGGGACTAGCGATGGAAGCTTTTTTAGCAAGTTCTCTTTTAAGTTACAATCAATGGTTAAAGATCTTCTTTTAGTTCTTTAAAAGAAAAGAAAAATATGTTAAAGTTAAGTTAGGAAGAAAGTGGTAGATTGAAAAGGTGGAGAAAATAGAAAATGGATATATACAAAGAAATTGAAAAAAGTGATAAAAGAGTTGGGAGATTGTGGTGTTGGTGATCTAAACTAAAATTAAAAGAAAAGAAAGTTAAAACTAAAAAACTTACTTATCTCTTCGGCGCCTGCTTACCTTTGACCTGTATCGACGATGTACCTTAGTTTGAAGGCGAGCAAAGTATGACAAATAGGATCTTCCTCATTCCCGATTTACACTATGAAATGAAGGGGCAAGCTACACTACCATAGAAATAGATATCCATCACCATAAGCCATCAATGGCACTTGCAAGGGCAAGGTAACTTCGAGGCTATCGGAGTTATTTGGATTCACAAACACAAAAAAGGAAAGCAAACAAAAATAAGAATAGAAAAAAAAAAGAAAACTTCGATTCGATTCAAATAACAATGAAAGAAAAGATTACTTACACAGGTGTCACCCTCAGTACAAGCTTATTTTCATTCTCCATAAAAATCTCCTCTCCTCTCAGTTACATAATGAAAATAAAATTTACATAAAAGAAAACTAAAAACCTAAGTTACAAACTACAGAATAGCCTAACTTTACTCTCTACTTGGTCGTCTCCTCTGCCTCTGATGTGTGGAGTATTTATAGCATAGAAATGGATAAGGAAATGAGTTAAAAGATAGAGCGAGCTGGCTATTTCTGAATTTGAATCCTCCCTTTATCTCCAAACTTAATTTGATGTGAAAATTCAGTTTTGATCTGTATCTTGTTGGCTTATTGATTGCTGAATATAGATTATCAAATGACAGATTTAGAAATAGTGAACAACTTAAGAGTTGTAGCTCTTTAAGTTTTCTTTTTGGATCATCTTGAATCATCAGATTTGAGATTCGATAGAGAAAGTTATGATTCAAATACTAAAATATATCCAGTCAAAATTGCTTCATCTCATCCGTTGATCTTCTCTCTATCCATTTATTCTTTTGCATTTTGAATTTAGACTCAGTATTTGACATTATCCTCAGTTGATCTTTAGCTAACCAAAATGAATTTATAAAAATTCAAATTTTACCGGTTTCCATTTGGTGTTATCTTTCTGATTTGCTCTGATCTTCAGCTGAATATTTGTCACAATCCTTGATTTGTTCTAACTAGATCTGGGATCATCCTCAGCTAACCAAATAGATCCAGTTAAATTTGATTTTAACTAGTATTTATTTTGTTTAATCCTCTTTCTCTTCATTATTATTTTCTATAAAATAGTTATTTAAGACAAGAAAATTAGCAGATTTATTACACGATAAATATAGGAGTGTAATGAAAAGAATGCAAAATATGTGTATGATCACACCCCACACCTATCTTTTGCTCGTCCTCGAGCAAAACAACAAAACTAAACCAAAGATTATTAGACCACTTTCGCAGGTTACGCAATTACACTAAGCATGTGCAACAAGCCGTTAAACCTCTAGGTTTCCCCTAGAGAACGAGTTTTGTCTCGTGAGGGTTTTCAGTAGATTACACCCACAAAATCTATAAAGAAAGAGAAACAAAGTATTAGAATTTTGAAAATACATTTTGAAAAAGAAGAATATTTGAAGTATTATTGTAAGAATTAAGTAATCTATAAGTTATGGAAAAACTGAACTTTTCATTCTTAAGCTTAGTCTTAATTCAAAAACTTGTTATCAACCAAGGCATGGAGTCAAACTGTATTTCTCATCTAATTTAATATTTTATCTTAAGTCATATGCACCTTCGTGACCATGAAATTTTGACTCGGAGTTCTTTAACTCTAACTCTTATGCCTTATTATATTTTTTTGTATTTTTTTGGTGATATTATTCCTTAGTTCTTTTAGGGTTTCTAATCTACCCATGTAACGAGTTTTTAATCGGTGACTCCCAAACTAAACGGTCTTAAGGCACCAAGTGAGAAAACGTCCCAAGGACTTAAGAACTCGAGCAAATAAGGCCACAAAACTAAGGATTTTATTAAATGAACCGCCTTTAGGCGTGAATACTTATGCTTTATGAAGCACAAATACCCAGCTTAATCAGAGAATTTTTATATTTTTTCTTTTTGTCTTTTTTTAATAAGGCATAAGAATCTTTGTTTTTGAACCCTAAGTGTGTAAGTGTATAAAGCATGCATATATCATCAAGGTAAAAATCAAGACTAAATTACTTTTTCAAATTTTCTTCCTAACCTTGGAAATCAAACAAATAATTTTATTTTGACCAAGTATAAAAAATCCTAATTATGATTCTCCTATTCCTTAAAACTGACTTAATTTCTTATAAAAAATATGTCAAAATATTGTTTCTATTTTCAAAAGTTTTTAAAAGTAAAGAAAATATTAAAAAATTTAAAAAAAGAAAACCTAAGTTATGTTAGAACCCTCCCCCACACCTATCTTATGCATTATCCTCAATGTATGAATTAATGCATGGATGCATGAAAAAGGAGAAAGTGAAGGAAAATATTACCTTATGGTGGTGGTTTCGGTGGTGGTCCTATTTGGTCAAGCGTTGCTACCCAATCAAGATAATGTGGTCATTCACAGAACCCGCCTTTATTGACCTCTTTTCTATTTATATATTTACAGTTCCCAATATGAATAGGATCATGAAAGATCCTATCTTGAAACTTACTCCCTTTACATGACCAGTCTTGATAAATCATCGCGGAGTTATCATGGTCTATACGTATGTCCAACAAAAGAATGTGACTTGGTGGAATGGTTCACTTGGGCTCAAGAATGATAGATTCAGGAGCTAATACTAACTCGGGACAATCAACTTTGGGTTCGAGAGATAGTTTTGGTTCAAGAGTTGAGTCCAAGTTCAAAAATTGAAATTCACATTCTTTTCCCATCAATGGAATGTGACTATCCAAAATTGGTGATTCCATTTCTAGATCTATGGGTACAGGAATAAATGTCGGCTCGAGAAATTGGTCCAAATTGGGTAAGAATACTGGAGTCAACATAGATTCGAAGACAGAAATTGAATCACAAAGTTGGGGATCAGGTTCGCATTCATAATCAAGTTCAATCTCATTAAAATGAAAACTTGCCAATTCGACAATTGGTTGATATTGGTCAAGTTCAAGGCTTTGTGGTGAAATTGAATCTTGGTCAAAGTCTTTAAGACACCATGATTCTTAGTTTTCATCAATATAGCTAGAAGTGTCTAGAATAGTCAAAGATTGGGTAAGGAGGATTTCCTTATTCCTACGCATGTTTTTCAATCTACTAAGTCTTGTTTCTATCATGTCGAGTGGATTATTTTGAAATTGAATCATGGATTCTATACTCTTTTCTAAGTTGGCATGTTCCTCTTGAAAATTAGAGTAAGGATCGGTGACTTGAAATTTTGATGGGATTTTGAGTCTTCTAAAATTTGAATTCATCGCTCAAGCTCGTCTAAGGCTTCCATCCTCTTTTCCCAGTTAATTGATTCTTCTAATGGTTGTTCGAGAGGAGTATATGAAGCCGGATGGTGGTAAAGTGCTTGACAATATGATTCGGGGGAGTTGTATCCCCATTGACTCTGTGAAGAGTAGTGTGATTATTCCAGTCTTATTCATAGTATTGGAACTGGGGCATGTATTGATTCGGATAAGACCAATCTGGCACACTAGGTTGGTTAAAGTTATGATATACCGGGTTGGTAATATCCGAAAAAGAGATCGGGGTGTAACATGGATTACCATTAAAATTGGAAAAATTATTGTTATAAGCCATATCATACAAGAATTATCAAAATCAAACAAAGAAAACTAACAAATAAACAAACAAAAAGAAAAAATCTAATCTAAGTTAGGGTAAACCTTAGACCTAGACGACTCCTAACTGGTTAGACTGTCCACAGAGGAGTATATTGCCGAATCTGACCTCAAGTTAATCGGCTAGGTAAGGGCAAGATCGGTGGGAGGTATTCGTGCCTAAGCAAAGGGCCTAATTATGCCAAACCACCAACCTTCGGGGTTTCGCCCCTCAATCCCCAACCATAGACACCGATTTGGTAAGAGTCAAATTCTAATCAACTTTTCCCTTAGGTCAGTCTCCTATATGAGTCCGAGATGTCCCCAGGGTCAACGTCTACTCAGTTTTAGTTAGGCTTGAGTTAGTGAGTGAGGAGATTATTTGTGGCTAAGGGAGGGTAATGACTCCCCACCTTATCTTGTTTATAAGACAAGCCCTTAAATCAATTTAGTGCAGTGTGTACATGAAAAGCAACACTTAAGCAATGTAAACAATTCAAAAGTGTTCTTATACTACATGCTATGCACACGTACCTTTACTCTAGCACTCTTCAATAGTAATGTAAAATGTAAACGAATTAGACACGTGCCTAAATGTAAGTCTAAACCATTTTTAGCATTTAACAAACATCATTTTACTATTGAGGTTAGAAAGTATGTACAGTGAGACAAACAAGAAAATAAATAGTTACAGAAATTTAGCTTTGCAATTCAGCCAACTTGTAAAAATACAGGTTAGTAGTTCACTCAGACTGCCATGGAATGGAGCAAATCTAAGGGCTTCTGAGCTCTACTTTCTTGAGCAGAGTTCAAGGCCACTTATGTGTCCACTGTAGCAAAAATTTTCTTGATATTTATCACTACATACCAAGAAAAAAGAAGAGAGTTAACAAAAAATGTAAACTTAAAAAGAGAATTATTTACCATCCCTCCCCAGCAACGGCGCCAAAATTTGATTGAGTTTTCACCTGCACACAAGAATACAGAATTTCAGAACTTTAAGAATGGAATGTGCAAGTACTTAAAATTACCGCTATAGCAAGTGGCTATGCGGGTCGTGATCCACATGGAGGGACTAGCGATGGAAGCTTTTTTAGCAAGTTCTCTTTTAAGTTACAATCAATGGTTAAAGATCTTCTTTTAGTTCTTTAAAAGAAAAGGAAAATATGTTAAAGTTAAGCTAGGAAGAAAGTGGTAGATTGAAAAGATGGAGAAAATAAAAAATGGATATATACAAAGAAATTGAAAAGAGTGATAAAAGAGTTGGGAGATTGTGGTGTTGGTGTTTTAAACTAAAATTAAAAGAAAAGAAAGTTAAAACCTAAAAAACTTACTTATATCTTCGGTGCCTGCTTACCTTTGACCCGTATCGACGATGTACCTTAGTTTAAAGGCAAGCAAAGTATGACAAATAGAATCTTCCCCATTCCCGATTTACACTATGAAATGAAGGGACAAGCTACACTACCATAGAAATGGATATCCATCACTATAAGCCATCAACGGCACTTACAAGAGCAAGGCAACTTTGAGGCTATCGGAGTCATTTGAATTCACAAACACAGAAGAGGGAAGCAACAAAAACAAGAATAGAAAAGAAAAGAAATTTTCGATTCGATTCAAATAACAATAAAAGAAAAAATTGCTTACACTGGTATCACTCTCAGTACAACCTTGTTCTCATTCCTCCATGAAAATCTCCTCTCCTCTAAGTTACATAAAGAAAATAAAATTTAATAAAAGAAAACTAAAAACCTAAGTTATAAACTACAGAATAGCCTAACTTCTACTCTCTACTTGGTCATCTCCTCTGCCTCTGATGTGTGGAGTATTTATAGTATAGAAATGGATAAGGAAATAAGTTAAAAGATAGAAAGAGCTGACTATTTCTTAATTTGAAATCCTCCCCTTATCTCTAAACTTGATTTGATGTGGATATTCAATTCTGACATGCAGCTTGTAGGCATGTTGATTGCTGAATATAGCTTATCAAATGATAAAATTAGAAATAGTGATCAACTTAAGAGTTGTAGCCCTTTAAGTCATCTTTCTGGATCGTCTTAAATCATCAGATTTGAGATCCTGTAGCGAAAGTTATGATTCAAATACTAAAATATATCCAGTCAGAATCCAAGTCAAAATTGTTTCATCTCATCCGTTGATCTTCTCTCTATCCATTTATTCCTTTGCATTTTGAATTTAGACTCTGTATTTGACATTATCCTCGGTTGATCTTTATCTAACCAAAATGAATTTATAAAAATTCAAATTTTATCGATTTTCATTTGGTGTTATCTTTCTGATTTGCTCTGATCTTCAGCTAAACATTTGCCTCAATCCTTGATTTGTTCTAACTAGATCTGGGATCATCCTCAGTTAACCAAATAGATCTAATTAAATCTGATTTTAGCTGGTATTTATTTGGTTTAATCCTCTTTCTCTTTATTATTATCTTCTGTAAAATAGAGATTTAAGACAAGAAAATTAGTAGATTATTACACAATAAATATAGGAGTGTAATGAAAAGAATGCAAATTATGTGTACGATCAGATGCCTTTGAATAGGAGCTGGCGAAGACTTCAGAAAGAGTTTCTGAGAGTTGATTCATATTTTTGTCACCAGGACACATGTTATGATCTTGACAAGGGTCAAATTTTGACCACTAAAATAAGTTTTCTTAAAGGACAAAAATACATAAAAGTAAAGAAAAGAAAGCAAGATATTAGTGTGTAGGTGATTGTACACATATATTGCATTATTCTTTATTACATATCCACATTTATTATATAATAAATCTGCTAAATTCCTTATCTTAAATGTCTATTTTGCAGAAGATAATCATAGGGAGAAAGAGAATAAAATCAAATAAATATCAGTTAAATTCAGATTTAACTAGATCTATTTGGTTAGAGAAGGATGATCCCAAATCCAGTTGGTTAAATTTAGTTTTTGGTGAATCAAGTGGTTAAATCTAAAGATAAACCGAGGATAACGTCAAATACAGAGTCCAAATCCAAAGGGATAAATGGATAGAGAGAAGATCAACGGATGAGATGAAGCAATTTTGACTCAGATTCTAGCTGGATATATTTTAATATTTCAATCATAACTTTCGCTATCAGAACTCAAATCTGATTATTCAAGATGATCCAGAACGAAGACTTAAAGGGTTACAACTCTTAAGTTGATCATTATTTTTTATTCTGTCATTTAATAAGTTATAATTAGCAATTCATACGCCGAAGAATCATGTTGTTTTGGAAAATAAGATTCCATTTCAGCACAATCATTTGAACTTGCCCAAACTCTAAATTTTGAAAATGACATTAACAGTTTGGCAAGTTATCCCTTTCCTGAAATTGAACTTGAGAATGAATATGATCATGAACCTCAACTTGGTGATTAAATTCTACTTCCTGATTCAATAATGACTCCGGTGTCTTCACCTGATTTCAATCTTTTTTCCGAGTCAACATTGGATCCTATGCCAGTTCATCATGAAATTTAATCGCCAATCTTTTATGATCATCATATTGAACTTGACCAATTTCATACTTTTGAAAGTCCCATTGACAAATTGGCAAGTTCTCATTTTTATGAAATTGAACTCAATGAGAAATGTGACTTAGATTCTCAAATTTGTGATCCAGTTCAAATTCCCTAATCAATATTGACTCCTATTTTGTTACCCAACTTGACTAATATTTTAGAGTCAATTTTGATTCCCACACCTGCCATTCTTGAATTTGAATCACCAATATTAAGTCACATTCCATTGTGGGAAAATGAATGCGGACTTGAGTTTCAACTTCTTGATTTGGACCCACTTCCTGAATCAATCTCGACTCCTGAACCTTTACTTGACTTAAGTCCCTTTCCGGAGTCGGTATTAGTTCCCGTACCTCCTAAGTCTAAGTCAATCATTCCATCTTTTTACACTCTATTTTGGGACAAGGGTGTTGATAAAATTGACTCCGAAATTAATTATGAAATTTGAAAATTAGATAGGGTAAAATATTTAATAAAAATCATTCATGTATACATCATTTTAGTGGGTTATATTAGAGAGATTTCTGGTGGGTTCCTCCGAACTCTACGAAAATTCGATTTGGCCGCATTTCGTGGACCAATCAGACCACCACCAGAACCACCACCATACGGTAATATTTTCCTTCTCTTTCTTCTTTTTCATACATCTATGCATTAATTCATACATTGAGGACAATGCATAAGATAGGTGTGAGGGAGGGTCTAACATAACTTAGGTTTTTTTATTTAAAAAAAGAAAAGAAAAAAATTAACATTTTTTTACTTAAAAAAAACTTTTTGAAAATAAAGAAATAATATTTTGACATATTTTTTTGTAAGAAATTAAGTCAATTTTAAGGAATAGGAAAATCAAAATTAGGATTTCTTATACTTGGTCAAAATAAAATTATTTGTTTGATTTTTAGGGTTAGGAAGATAATTTGTCAAAGTAATTTAGTCTTGATCTTTACCTTGATGAAATATGCACACTTCATACACTTACACACTTAGGATTCAAAAATAAAGATTCTTATGCCTTATATATATATATATATATATATATATATATATATATATATATATAATATATATATATATATATATATGAAAGATAAACAAATCTAATTATTGATTAGCTAGGTGCTTTGGCCTACGTAAGTCTTGGTATTTATACGAAAGATGATTAGATAAGTTTGAGAAAAATATACATATATAAAAATCCTCTGATTAAGCTGGATATTTGTGCCTATTAAAGCATAAGTATTCACGCCTAAAAGCTGTTCATATAATAAAATCCTTAGTTTTGAGGCCTTGTTTGCTCGAGTCCTTAAGTCCTTAGGGTGTTTTCTCACCCGATGCCCTAAGACCGTTTGGTTTGGGAGTCACCGATTAGAGGCTCGTTACATGGGCAGATTAGAAAGCCTAATAGAACTAAAAAATAATACCACAAAAAAGTAATAATAATAAATAAGGCATAAGCGTTAGAGTTCAAGAACCCTTAGTCAAAATTTCACTGTCACAAAGGTGCATATGACTTAAGGTAAAGTAATATACTAGATGAGAAATACAAGTTGACTCCTTACTTTGATTGATAACAAATTTTTGAATAGAGACTAAGTTTAAGAATGAAAAATTCAGTTTTCCTATAACTTATAGATAACTTAAATCTTACAATAATATTTCAAATATTTTTCTTTCAAAATGTGTTTTCAAAATACTAATATTTTTCTCTTTCTTTACAGATTTTGTGGGTGTAATCCACTGAAAACCCTCACGAGATAAAACTCGTCCTCTAGGAGAAACCTAGAGGTTTAATGGATTGTTGCACAAGCTCAATGCAATCGCGTGACCTGTGAAAGTGATGTAATAATCTTTGATTTAGTTTTGTTGTTTTACTCGAGGACGAGCAAAAGATAGGTGTGGGGGTGTGATTGCACATATTTATTACATTATTCTTTATTACATATCCACATTTATCATGTAATAAATCTGCTAAATTCCTTATCTTAAATGTCTATTTTGCAGAAGATAATCATAGGGAGAAAGAGAATAAAATTAAATAAATATCAGTTAAATTCAGTTTTAACTAGATCTATTTGGTTAGAGGAGGATGATCTCAAATTCAGTTGGTTAAATTCAGTTTTTGGTGATTCAAGTGGTTAAAGATAAAGATCAACCGAGGATAACATGAAATACAGAGTCCAAATCCAAAGGGATAAATGGATAGAGAGAAGATCAACGAATGAGATAAAGCAATTTTGACTCAGATTCTGACTGGATACATTTTAGTATTTGAATCATAAATTTTGCTACTAGAACTCAAATCTGATGATTCAAGATGATCCAGAAAAAGGACTTAAAGAGTTACAACTCTTAAGTTGATCATTATTTCTAATTCTATCATTTGATAAGTTATATTTAGCAAGCAATACGCCAATAAGTTGTAGATCAAAACTGAATATCCACATCAAATCAAATTTGAGGATAAGGAGAAGATTCAAATTCAGAAATAGTCAGCTTTCCTTATCTTCATACTCCTCTACCCTCTGCATTTCTCCTATAAATACCTGCAATCTCAAAGGCAAAAGAAGAAGGACCAAGCAGAGATAGAATTTAGTCTACTTTTTTATTCTTTTTAGTGTAGGTTTTTGTTTTTCTTTTTATGTAATTTTCAGTTTTCATTTATGTAATTCAAAGGAGATCAGAGTTTCATAAGAGAATGAGAATGAAGCTTGTGCTGAGAGTGACACCGGTGTAACTTGTTCTTCTTTTCTCTTATTGTTATGAAATCAAATCTATAGTTACCTTTTTATGTACTTTGTTTTTATGTTCTTCTTATTCTTTTCTACTTCACTCCTTCTTATACAATTGCTATCCAAGTGAGTCTTATAGCATCGAAAGAGCCTTACCTTTGCGAGTGCCACCGATAGCTCATGACAATGGATTTTAGTCTCAGTCTATATCATTTCATGCTTATTTTGTCTTGATGATGTAATGTGGAAGAGACGAGAATCAACTCTTATAGGCTATACGCTGATTGCCTCCACTTTAAGGTAACATCGTCGCCAAAGATTCAAGGTAAGTTTTTGGTCAAAGGAGGTAAGTAATTATTTTTAATTTCTTTCTTTTAACTTTTGGTGTAAATTACCAACACCACAATCTTCCAAATCTCTTTCACTCTTTTCAATTTTTTTATACATAACACTTCTATTTTCTCGACCTTCTCATTCTACCACTTTCTTCCTAACTTGATTTTAACTACATTTTTCTCTTTTCTTTTTAAGAACTAAAAGAACAATTTTAACCATTAACAACTTGCTTAAAAAGCTTCCATCGCTAGTCCCTCCTTGTGGATTACGACCCGCATAGCCACTTGCTATAGCGGTAGAATTGAGCACCTTGCACTATTGTTATAAAAGTTCTGAAATTCTGTATTTTTGTGCGTAGGTTCTAACTAAATCAGTAGGAGAAGAAAATACAGACAGCCAAAACGCAAGGAGCTCCATGAGGAGAAACTATGGGAATTATGGAGATGAACTCCGTGCGACCAGGATGAGAAACAAAGAGGATATGGAAGAGATGATGACTTTAACTCTTTGAATGCTCAAAGACGGATATTCATATGGAAATTAAGAATAAACCATACATTCGAAAACCACACTTGATGCAAGGATCTAATCCTGGTAGAGAGAGATTGACAAATCTGTTAGCCCAAAGGCCCTTCACCTTAGTTTTGATGATGACTAACTTATGAATTTAAGTTACTAATGATCTTATATTTATATAGTTTCAGTTATTGATTAAGATCTTAGTAGGTATTTAGCTTCAATAAAGGATTCAAAGTCAAGTTTTCGAGCTAACACATGTTGATTCAAGAGCTCGCGCGTTAAGATCACATCTAATACTCGAGAGAAGTCAAGCTCTATGGATCGTGTTTGGATCGAGTCGTCTTGGAGATGAAGATCAACGAGAAGACTTCAGTCTACGTTTATTTAGTTTTGTTTAGATCTTGTGTAAAGTTAGTTTAGTTTTGATATGCTCAAGTATACGCACACAAGTTCAAAAGTTTTGGTTTCAGTTTAACCGTTTTTTCAAGAATATATCTTTTGATTTCATGAATAGAGTTCATCAAAAGAAGTTTACACGGCTTAATGTATATTGGATTTCGTTCATATACATCTATGCTTTATATGTTTAGAAAACCTATCTTGATGTATCTAGTTCATGGTTTTAAGTTTTGTATTTATCAAAACTTATTTTGGATTTTTGTCAAAAACAATTATATATCATTTATATGTACATTGGATTCTATCCATATACACTATACTTCAAATGTTTTTCAATATCTTATTTTTGTATTTATACAAGTTTTGGAGAAACGAATTTTCATTTCAAAATCTAAGTTTTTGAAAAATACAGTTTTTATTTAAAACGTAAATTTCTATGTCTCAAAAATAATTCAAATTGTTTGTAATATGTGTTGATTTTTGATCACACATATTTGTTCTTTAATTTATTTACATGAACTTATTTTGGAGAATTTATGAGATTTTATGGGATTTTATAGGTTTCTAAAAGTCCACATATTCTATCATATAATCCCTGTTTCTGAGCCACTAGCGGTCGACCGACTGGTCGACCAGACCAGAGCTCGGTCGATCAGTCGGTCGACTGATGTGCACAAAACGTGCACAGAGATCTTGCCTATATAGCTGGTCAACCGCACGATCAACCGACTGTAAGAGACTTAGTCTCTGTTTGGCTCGGTCGATCGGGCGGTCGACCGACTAGACATTTTTAACTTGGGGCAGTCGACTGGGCGGTCCACTGACAGGCTCAAACGGTCATATTTTTTACCATTGGTCGGTCGACTGATAGCCCATTCTGAGCAGTTTTTGACCCCAGCGAGTATATTTTTCTAGGCCCTATAAATATGAGTTTTGGGGGCTGTTTTCTATAAGATTTTTAAGAGCAAAAATTCTCTACTTCTCTAGTGTTTTCAGCAAGTTTTAAAAAGGAGTTTTTGTACCAAAATTCTCTATCTTTATTTTGTTTTCAAAGTTTTGAAAATCAAAGAAAAACAAGGTTTGGGTATTTTAGTTTTTTTCTTCAATTTCATATCTATTAAGAAGTTTTTTCCAAGAGTTTTCTTTGTTGATTTTTTTCAAATACTTTGATTTCTCACATACTTGAGCTATCCAATTTTAAATCTATCTTTAGAATCTTTGTTTTGTGAGAAAATTGTTTGTGGTCTTTCAAAATCACCAAGTCATTGTCTGTGATCTTTGTGATCACCAAGTTATAATTTTTCTTTTACTTTGTGCTTAGGCTTTGTGCCTTCCTCTTGTAGAGGAGTGAGAGTTGGAGTTGTTTACTCCAGGTGTTGAATTGTAATTCCTCAGTGGAGGTCCTTTTATGGAAGATCCAATAGTGGATAGTTGAAATCCTTTTGTGTGAAGGCGGGGACGTAGAGCAGTGGCCCGAACCTCGAAACATATTTCGGTGTTTGTATTTGATCTTCTATCTCTCAACTCTCAACTCTTTTTATATCTTGCATTGTTGTTATTATTGCCATCCATATACATGCTTGATATAGTTTGTGTGTTCACACTTGTATTGAACCAAGAAAGCTATTAAAGCACCTCAACTTATAATTCGAAGGAATCGTGAGAGCAGTTCCAGAGCCCTTCACGGGAAATTAGGACTCACTCTTTGCTATACATAGTGTGTGTTTAGCATTTAATTTTAATTCTGCATTATTTGTCTTAGATTAGTATTACACCTATTCACCCCCCTCTAGGTGTACTTTTAATTGGTATCAGAGCTAGCGCTCCTGATATTTGGTTTAACCACCTAGGAGTGAGATCCTCATTTGCTAATCTATTTGTTGCTTTGCACACATATTAATTTACACTCATGGATTTTCTTTTCCGTCCCATGTATGATGCTTACAACAATGACATGTGAAAATTTAAGATGAGTACATACCTTAAAGCCCTAAGATTGCATATCTATCTTATCACTACCAAAAAATCTTATCTTGGTAATGACAAGTACCTAGAGGCTAATACACTAGACTTAGAAGCATTAAAGTGCACACTTAGCAAATAACACATTTCTTTGATTTTTTATTGTGATTCCGCTTTTGTATGTGAAACACATTGACCTCTCTCAAGGAACAACTGTCACACAATTTGGAGAGAGAATCTAGTAGAGATGAGTCCGACCAAGCTTGCTACATGGTCCAAGGGAATGACTCTCTTGAGGTAAAATCGGATACTCATTTAGATGATTATGATAGCTCTTCCATTGATGATAATGCTATGAATGAACATGCTTTAAATGAAGAGCTTTCTAAGTTTTGTGAAAACTTGCTTTCAAAATATAAGATGTTGAAAAAGAAGAGTTTGGATTTGAAGAAAGAAAATGAAAATTTGTTTTCAAAACTTGATTTGCTTTTGAAGGAGAAAGTTGAGGCTTCAATTGAAAGAGATTCTTTGAAACCCCAACTTGATCTTATTTTAAATGAAAATGAGATTTTAAAAAATAAAAATGAGTTTGATCATGTTTTGAAGAAAAATGAGATTTTATCTTCAAAACTTAATTTTGTTTTAAAAGAGAACGAGTCTTTGAAAAACAAAATTATTTAATTTCTAAAGAATTAGAATGCATTTCTTTAGAAAAGGTTTCTTTGAAAAATGCTTTTAATTATCATGTTTGTCATACTTATATTGATTCATCTTCTTGTGATAAACACGTTACTTGCTCCACTTCTTCTTCAAGTATTAATAATGATATTTGCATGTTGAAAAAAAATGTAGATTGTTTGGGCTCCACTTTGAACTTATGTACCTTGAACCACAAGAGGTTGGAATTTATGTTTCAAAAGAAATATACTCCACATATGCATATGCACCCTCCAAGACATACACATGCTTCTCATGTTCACACACATGACACCATGTATGTTAATGTGTACACTTGTACACATTGTGGACGTATGGTCCACCTTACAAAATTTTGTTATGATAGATCAGATGCTTTAAATTTTGTAAGTAAACATGTTTGGGTTAGGAAAGGTACTACTCCTATGGATCTAAGAAAGTGTGGGTACCAAGATCCACCCCTATTGTATTTAATGTAGGTGTGGGCTCTCACAAGACGTGAGAGTATCGGTGCCTTAATGGTGGATATGTTTCGAGCTCAATGGTCACATTTTTGGATGCATCACTTTCAAGGAAGTTTTGATGGGAGGACTACCATGTTTTGGAGACATAGAGACTAGTTTGTCAGTTTGACAACTATCTCTATCCTTCATGTTATGTTTATATTTATATGCTTTTATTGATGATTCTAGCATATATTGATTTTCATGTTCATTATGGATAAATGCAATGTTTATTAGACTTGTGATATACGTGTATAGTATTTGAGATTCACCCATATTTATATGGATTCATATTTTTGTGTTCTCGCTTAGTTTAGGTATTGTGTATATCCTCGTTCTAATAACACTTACATTACACTAATGATCTATATCATGTTTTGGTGTTTTTGTACTTCATGTTTTGATTATATATTTAGATGTAGTTTTCATTAAAACTTGTATTTATACTTGTACAAGTAGTGAGTTATACTTGATTATTATGTTTGAGTGCTTCGTTACTCATGTATACTATTACATGTATTTGCATAACCTAGTTTTGATGATTCTTACATTTACACTTGTATTCTCTATTTTGTGCATATTTTTGTGTTTAGCTTCATGTATAAGTAAATTTTGCTAAAACTATTAGATATACATGTTCTATCCTTGAGTCACGTGTTTTACATGCCACGTATTATTTTGTAGACTCATTTCATGTTTGGATATGTATGTATACTTTAGTTTTGATAAACATACATATACCTTGAAGTTTATTTAGTTTTGATAAAAATTGAATTTTTATGATTTTCATGTTTATAAGGAATTTTGATTGAGCCTCATTGTCTTATCTCCATGATTATGTCTATTACATGATTTTTGAACACTCTACATCTTTTGTGTTTACTCATGATTTTAGTTTCATGTGCTTCATACCTCTTTGAATGTCGATGCTCGTGTAATTTTCATATTTTCATGAGAAAAATATTTATTTTTATTCCTTTCTTGAAGGATTTCGTACTAATTTTCAAAATTTTCTTAAAATTACTTTTGTATTTTTCAATTGGTAGTGTTTTCAATATAATTATTTTCAAATCTTATATTTTGAAAACTTCTACCCTACAGGGCGGTTGGTTGAGCTACCATGCCTTGTGTGCCTTAATGAATATCTTTCAAACATGTACATGAAAGGGTGGATGTTATGAGTTGTACGTGATTTCAACGATATTTTGTTTTTGTACACTCATGTTTTTATATATATATATGCATCATATTTCAATTGGTATTAAATTGATCATACATACATATATATAATTTCTTGTGCTAAATTAAAATTGTTCAGACAATTCTTTATAGCACAAATTGTTTTATGCTAAACTTGATTCATGTTCTTAATGATATTTGGTATCTGTACAAGCTTATGCAGTAGTTTTATTGATATTTCATAAAGGGGGAGAAAAATTCTTGATTTATCTTTCAATTGTATTTATTTTCAATTGGTATCTTACTCCCACCTTTTATGAAGAAAATATTTTATTTTGCAAAAAGCTAACATTTTCAATATTTGTATCAATAACCTTCTATTGGTATTATTCTCAAATTGGTATCTATATTGTAAATAATTTAAGTGTTTACCTATAAAAAAATTTTGGTTTAAAATTTACTTTCAATTGATATCATCTCTTTCTATTGCTATCAATTCATAAAAAGATATATCATTTACTTCTTTCAATTTATATCAAAATATGTTTTTTATTGGTATTGTTTATTTTTTCTTCACCCCTTTATTGATGAATGACAAAAAGGGGGAGAAAGATTTATATGCATATTTTATTAATTGTTTATGCATATATACATATGTTTTACGATTCTTATTATATATTTTTTTATTATTGTTTATTGGTATTTGAGCTTACATTGAATATCTATTTGTTTATTTTCTATGCATGAGTTAAGGGGGAGCTTCTATGAGGTTTATCTTTAATCCATGCATATATAACCTCATAAATTTTGTCATCATCAAAAAGGGGGAGATTGTTAGCCCAAGACCCTTCACCTTAGTTTTGATAATGATTAACTTATGAAGTTAAGTTACTAATGATGTTGTGTTATATAGTTTCAGTTATTGATCAAGATTTTAGTAGGTGTTTAGCTTCAACAAAGGATTCAAAGTCAAGTTTTGGAGCAAACACGTACAAGAGCTCGCGCATCAAGATCGCATCTAGTACTCGAGAGGAGTCAAGTTCTATAGATCGTGTTTGGATCGAGTCATCTTGGAGATGAAGATCGACGAGAAGACTTCAGTCTAGGTTTGTATAGATCTTGTGTAAGGATAGTTTAGTTTTAATATGCTCAAGTACACACACACACACACACACAAAGTTTAAAAGTTTTGATTTCGGTTTAACCGACTTTTAAGAATAATCTTTTAGTTTCATAAATAGAGTTCATCAAAAGAAGTTTACATGATTTAATATATATTGAATTTCATCCATATACATTTATACTTCATAAGTTTAGAAAAACCTATCTTGATGTATCTAGTTCATGGTTTTAAGTTTTGTGTTTATCAAAACTTATTTTAGATTTATTATAAAAAACAAGTATATATCATTTATATGTGTATTGGATTCTATCCATACACACTATGCTTCAAATGTGTTTCAATATCTTATTTTTGTATTTATACAAGTTTTGGAGAAAATGAATTTTCATTTAAAAATCTAAGTTTTTGAAAAATACAATTTTTGTTTAAAGCTTAAATTTCTATACCTCAAAAATAGTTCAAATTGTTTGTAATATGTGTTGATTTTTTATCATATGTATTTGTACTTCAATTTATTTACATGAACTTATTTTGTGAAATTTATAAATTTTATGGGATTTTATAGGTTTTTAAAAATCCACATTTTCTATCCTATAATCCCTGTTTCTGAGCCACTGGCGGTCGACCGACCGGTCGACGGGACCAGAGCTCGATCGACCGGTTGGTCAACCGATGTGCACAAGACGTGCATAGAGACCTTGTCCATATGGCCGGTCGACCGCACAGTCGACCGACCTTAAGATACTTAGTCTCTGTTTGGCTCGATCGACCGGGCGGTCGACTGACTAGGCATTTTTGTCTTGGGGCGGTCGACCGACATGCTCAAATGGTCATATTTTTTATCATTGGACGGTCGACCGACAGACCATTCTCGGCAGTTTTTGATCCCAGAGGCTATATTTTTTTAAGCCCTATAAATATGAGTTTTGGAGGCTATTTCTATAAGATTTTCAAGAGTAAAATTCTCTACTTCTCTAGTATTTTCAGTAAGTTTTAAAAAGGAGTTTTTGTGCCAAAATTCTCTATCTTTATTTTGTTTTCAAAGTTTTAGAAAATCAAAGAAAATCAAGCTTTGGGAATTTTAGTTTTGTTCTTCAATTTTATATCTATCAAGAAGCTTTCCCAGGAGTTTTCTTTGTTGTTTTTTTTCAAGTACTTTGATTTCTCACATACTTGAGCTATCGAATTCTAAATCTATCTTTAAGATCTTTGTTTTGTGAGAAAATTGTTTATGGTCTTTCAAGATCACCAAGTCATTATTTATGCTCATTGTAATCATCAAGTTGTAATTTTTCTTTTGCCTTGTGCTTAGACTTTGTGTCTTCCTCTTGTGTAGAGGAGTGAGAGTTGGAGTTGTGTACTCTAGATGTTGAATTGTAATTTCTCGGTGGAGGTTCCTTTGTGGAAGATCTAATAGTGAATAGTTGAAATTCTTCTGTGTGAAGGCGGGGACATAGAGCAGTGGCTCGAACCTCGAAACATATCCCAGTGTTTGTGGTTGATCTTCTGTCTCTCAACTCTCTACTCTCTTTATATCTTGCATTGTTGTTATTATTTCTCATTCATATACATACTTGATATAGTTTGTGTACTCACATTGTATTGAACTAAGAGAGGTATTAAAGCACCTCAGCTCATACTTCAGAGGAATCGTGAGGAGTAGTTTCAGAGCCCTTCACAGGGAATTCAGACTCACTCTTGATTATACATAGTGTGTGTTTAGCATTTAGTTTTAATTTCATATTATTTGTCTTCTATTAGCACCACACGTATGCACCCTCCCCTAGATGTACTTTCAAAATCACGCTACTGAGCCTATCATCAAGGATTCAGGCATCACAATGAGTTCATCGACAGCAAAAATGATCGAAGGAAGGCATCTCACTAGGCGTGTGAAGAATGAAAATTGAGATGAGCATGATGACAGGAAACGGTACCAGTGCGAAAAGATTGACTGCCGTAAACGAGTCAAGCAAGGATGAGTCACTGAAAGGTGTAATTTCCTATTTAAGAAGAAATGGCAGGAAAGGAAGTTTCCTTACCATTTGACCTTATATATCATGCTCGTTTTGCACAAGTAAAGATCTCATCCATATAATCTAGTTAAATTTTCATAACCATAATTGCCTGCAAAAATCCGTGGTAATCTTTATTAACTTATTATATGATTCAACAATTTATAAATTAATCTTAATGAATCAAAAGACTTTGTTGATAATTGTGGGCTTGGGCTCAAATCCTCTTATAGCTTTATAAGGAACGGCATGCTTCATGATACATAAACTTGTACATTCTTTTTTAAAAGATTTAGCTATAAAATTTGCATTGTTGGAACTTCATTGCTAACTCAATTAGCTCATAAAAAAGTATCAACGATTGAATGAGGATTGAACATGCCATTAAACGCGGAGACGTGATGCCACAATTTTCTTTATTTGGTTGTTTGCTTGTAAGATCTAATAAACATAACATAAGTAAAAAGTTTAAGTAATTAAAATTAAAAAAATCCTAACTTAATTAATATGTAAAAAATATTAATTTACTAATAAAAATATTAATCTAATAGTAAAAAATATTAGTCTAATAATAAAATATTAATCTAATAATAAAATATTAATCTAATAAAAAAATGTTGATCTAATAATAAAAAATTGGTCTAATAATAACAACATATTAATATAATAATAACAACATATTAAATGAATAAAAAATATTAATCTAATAAAAAAATTACTCTAGTAATAAAAAAATTAACCTAATAATTACAAAAATTGCAAATGAATCTGCAAGTGAACCACAAACTTGCAAATAGGTCTGCAAGGGAAAGTGAGTTTGTGAGTAGGGCACAAAATTACAAATGAGTCTACAAATACAAGTGGGCTTACAAGTAGACTACAACATTGTTTTTTGGTTTGCAAGTGGGATTTGCGAAACAAACTTCAACCAAACAAAGTAAAAACATTTGGGTGTAAAGTGGTCAGTTTCCGATTCCTCGAGATCACGATACGTATTCATTCAATCGCTGGGCTGATGCATGACAGATAACTCTCGCTAGAACCTTTGAAGGAGAGTCCCAGTCTCATTCAAACTCTGAGCAGTTCGAGCAGTTAGAAGATTAGAGATAGGGTTGGTTGCAAGTATCCTTATCTCCAAGTCAAATCTACATTTGAACCTTATGTACAACTCTGGATTCGATTAATCATATCTATAACTAGATGGAGACCCCTAGATGAAGACGAATGTGTGTCCTGCCAATTCAGATCAGGATGTTCAGTTCAACCGTTTCTAAGATAAGCAGTTGAGATAGGACAGATATTCAAATACAATCGGACTCTGTAATCTTATCTAAAAACACCATCATGTATAAATAGTAAACTCCTTCCAACGAGAAGAGGGATGATCAACAAACTAAGAAACCCTAGAGCACGAGATAGGACGATTAACATTGTAATTTTCTCTAAACTATAGTGGAATCCTCTCTCTCCCTCTCCGTGATTTTTCCCTTTAAATTTTTCACGTAAATCTTTGTATTTGCGCTAGTATAATCTCAGATTCACTGATCAATCTCTCTAATTTTGCTGTGTGAACAAATTCCCCAAAAACTACCCATTGCAGGGTGCAAGTGAGCTTTGCAATCCAACCCACTTGCATCCAAACAAACATCTCTAAACCCCACCCCACCCCCCCCCCCCCCCCACAAAAAAAAAAAAAAAAAAAAAAACCAAACCATGTCTTCCAAGACTCTTTCTTTAGCTTTTTCTTTCTATACTTTCTTTTTCTCGTTAAATTTTTATTTCTCTCAAACACTTTACTTCTCTAGTTTATTTCTCTAAATTTCTCTGTTTAAATCAATTGTCTTTCTGATTAACTCTCTTTCCACTTTTTCTTGCTCATTTCCACTCTTTAGTTCTTTTTCTCTCTCTAAACCTCACTCAACTTTTTTGTCCTCTACAACTTAGTTTTTTTTTTTAAAATATCACTTTTTATAAATTATTCGCTCTCTTTGATCCCTCTCTAATTTGCTTTTTTGCCTGCCAAACTTCTCTCTTCTTTCTGTTTGAACTTTCTCAACTCTTTTTGTCCTCTCTGGATGTCTCTCTATCTAACATACTCTTTCTAACTTTTCTCTCCAAAATTTTTCTTTAAAAACTTTCAGAACATTTTTCTTGTTGCTTCACACTCTATTTTTTTTTTTCTCTTTCTAAATTTCATTCCCCTTCTCCCGTTTTTTTTCTAAATAAAAATTTGGATATTTTGAGACTTTATGGGGTTTGCTTTAGTAACACTTTGCTCTAGTCTAAACATAATCTGATTTGGGCAAAGAGAACACAAGTGTCAATTTTTTAAACCGCAAGTGTTATTCTTTTGTTTCTTAAAGCCATTGTTTTTTTTTTTTTTTTTTGTAATTTTTTTGTGAGAGAAAAAATATATGAATGAAAGCAGAGAGAGGTATAATAAACTGAACAACCAGATAACTGCAAATCTTTTCCCCCCCCAATATAAATGAAAATAATGCAATGTATTTTTGCATTCATTCATTCATCCCAAGTTAAAGGGACGAAGGATATTGGTCCCCAAGGGCCACCCATACCCACGGCCAGCACTAAAATTATATGGTTGGTTGGTGGAAACTATTAGAGCTGGTTGTCCCCGTGCTGCCTCCCGGTCGGCAGCCGCCCGCTAATCAAATCCGGACCGTTCAACTGGCTCCCCCGAGCCTCCTTCCCTCATCCAACAGTCAGGATTCGCGTCCTCGGGCCGGAAGGTCCCAGTGGCACACCGGAAATTTCTGCGAGGATCCAGGGTAAGGGAGTCCGAAGGGCACGTAGGCCAGTCTCGGTCTTTAGCTCTTTGGGCCTGTCGCGTGCTTTAAATGGGATCCGAGAACCAAACGCTCGACCCCTAAGAAAAGAGATCGAGATCGAGATCGAGATAGAGATCGGTCGAGATCTCCTCTCTCTCTCTCTCTCTCTCTCTCTATAGAAAAAAGAAGAAAAATTAAAGCTTGGATTTTAATGGGGTTCGTTTCGTTCGCTGGGAGAGTTCTCTTCGCCTCGGTGTTTCTGCTCTCTGCTTACCAAGAGTGAGTTCTCTTCTCTGTTTCAGTTCAGATCTGGTCTTTCTTTGAGTTTTTTATCATCTAGGGTTTTAGATTTGTGTGGATTTTACTTGTTTTAGCTCTGGATTTGTTGGGACTTCCAGGGCATAGTTCTGATTTTTTTTTAGTTTTTAGTTGTTTGCGGCCGTATCTAGGGTTTTTGTTGCTTTTGCTGTAGTTTTGCTTGGCTCGAGCTGCTATTGCTCAGATCTGGTGGTTTCTGCTCTATAATGCTTGTTTTTGTTGTTGCATTTTGCCTGGATTGGAGTTGTTTGCTTAGTGAATTTGTGTGAATGTTTAGTTCAAGTTGTTGTGAGTTTATATGGGGTTTTTTTCCTTGGACGTTTTAAAATTTGGAGTTATTAGTTTTTTTTATTAGATCTCATCATGTTTTGAAGCTTATCCTGACTACTCTTTTAATAGAGATCAAGTGAAGATCTTTTTTTTGGTATTTATTTAATATCAAGTTTAGAGATGTATGCTATCCTAAATTGGGATGAGTAGGTGGAAGAGTGAAGAGACAAAATTACCCGAATTAGTAGTGATAGGAAGCAAAAAGTAATGGAGTTAAAGATGGTATTTCGTGGGAAATCGACCGGTCAAGATGAGGAGGAGGGAGGGGGGAGGGGGAAGAAGGAGAGGGGAACTGAAAGAGGAAAGAAAAAGTAAGGGGTCGATGCTCTCTCTCTCTCTCTCTCTCTCTCTCTCTCTCTCTCTCTCTCTCTCGCGCGCGCGCGCAAATGAAGACGGGACGGATGAACAAAGTTTCTATATGAGTCACGGGTGAACCTCCCTTCGATCGGTTTTGATAAGAAAAAGAAAAAGGGATATGGTGCTCTAAAGTTACTCTCTTCATATAGCACTTAGATTAAAGTTAAGTTTTTTATTGAGCATACCAGCCAGCTGGCATAATGCATTATAGTATTGGCTATATTTATTGTTTTTAAATGTTTGATCTATAATTAACTAATTTACTCATTTGAGTCAAAATTGCAGACGACAGAAACTGAAGTAGCATGCATTATGAGTATGCTGGACACAATATTTAATCAGGAATTCATATTTACTTAATTTTCTTCTTCAACTTTTCCAATTTGCTTAATATTTTATAAAGTTTTTTGATCCTTTGTGGCCATTTTTCTCCAGATCTTGTGTGTCAATTGTATGTAGGGGTGAGCAGAGTTCGGTTATAACCGAAATAACCGACCAAAAACCGAAACCCGAACCCGAACCGAACCGAACCACTCTAGTTCGGTTCGGTTTCGGTTTTGTGTTTCAAAAACCGAACTCGACCGAACCGAACCGAATCTCTTACCCTATATATCACCCCACCTAAATTCAATTTAGTAAATCATATAGTTCATAACAAAAATTGGTGAAAATTTATCTCATTACTTCTATCAATACCATCTTTTTTATGTTGAATATGTGAAAGTTATGTTAAGTACACCATCACAATTAAGAATAATATTTATATTAATATAGTTCTTTTTTTTTCATTCTTACCATTAAAAGTTAGTAATAATTATGTGAGTTTTGATATAGAAGCCCAAATATATCGTAAAAGTTTTAGAATATGAAATATTTAATTCACATTAAGGTTAGGGTCTTTTTTTTATTTCTAATTTGGGTATTGAATATTAAAGGATGATAATATAATGGTGATTAAAAAATGTAAGAAATGATGGAAAAATATTGGCCTAACCGAAAAAACCGAAAAACCGAACCGAACTGAATCGGTTCGGTTCGGTTCGGTTGCTAAGTCTAATCGGTTCGGTTCGGTTTTGCAAAAATTAGCAAAAACCGAACCGAACCGACCGATGCTCACCCCTAATTATATGTAAGGGATTTTAAGGTTCAAACAAGTGAAAAGCTAGATTAGTTGTTGAAGAAAAATGTATCGTCCTAGAATGTGATAGTCATACTATAGGATGTTGTCATTCAATCATTCCCCAAGGACCCTAACAGATCAGGTAAGCAGGACATGGCTTAAATGTTAATCTGAGAACTATGGCAAGCTGTTGTCCTCTAATTCACATCACATGAGCTACTAAAAATTCCTTTCATTTGCTTTTCCTATATCGTATAATCATATTTTTATTTGGTCGTCTGATAGAAAAGGTAACTAACTGGAGGAGGCCATTCATGGACAGTTCTCTTCTCCTCTGAAATTAACATGGTCATGTTTTTTTGTTTCCATACGACAACTATATAATTGTTTGTACTTAGTATTACCTGAACTTTGTAGTATAAATCTTTGCTTTGTTTCTTCCTAGTTATGCCTCATATAATAATTGGTGATTACTCACTAAACTTGCTTCAAGAATCCTTGTGATTACATGGTATGGTTTGATCATATCAGGTACGCTTAGATTTAATGATTCTAGCATACAGGTTGTAGATGTTAGGCTGTTCGGTGGAGGATCTCTTATAAAGTTGCCTTGCTTGTACGAGTTACTGATGAGTACACCAAGCCAGTTGCTAGTGTTTTCTTGTGCCTTGGCTTATTTTGAGTAGTTTTTTTTATGTCAATGTTAGTACCACATCAGTTATCATCTAGAAATGCTCTTTTGTAAAAGCCTATAAATAGACACAGACTTCTTTTATTCTGTAGACAATGAATTAATATGAAAACTTTTCAGTTAAAACCTCTTGAGTGTGCTCTTGAGTTTTGGGTGTGAAGCCCGTGGTATAAGGGGTGTGAAGCCGTGGTATAAGGGGTGCGAAGTCCAAATTTATTCGGTTCTTTTCTGAATCCTAATTTTTCTTTCAATTTCTTCTTTTTAAACCATAGTTCCCAAATTATAGTTTGAAGGTGATTGTGATCCCTGTATTACATCAATTTGGTATCAGAGCCTAGGTCTCACTCCCCTTCAAAACTTTTCTCCTTTATCTCTTTCAAACCCTAGATCTGATTAAATCCAGATACATTATTCCCAAAAAAATTTGCACTGTAGCCAAAATCCAAAAAAAACACTTCGAAATCACCCAAATTACAAATCCCTATTGTACATCTTTCGATCTCGATTGAAAATTAAAAAAATACCCAAATTAGCATTGTTCCTCTTTCTTCTTCCCCTCTCACCTCAACCCAACAGCCCTAACCCTAGTTCATCTCCCTCATCCTGCCACCGCGTCAGCTCCCTCGCTGTCGTCGACCTTCCGCCGCTGTCCAACACCACGCTGCCATCCATCGCCACCATCCCAGCCAGCTTGATCCACCACCCGCATCATCTACTCCAACTCCATCATCGTCGTCACCACCCTTAGCGTCTTCCATCCCTCGACATCTCCATCGCGCCATCACCACATCCCCTTACTGCCTCACTGCCTTCACTATCGCTGCCTTTTACAGCATCAGACCTCACATCTCAACCAAATCCTCTTCATCCAGGCATCAACAAAGAAGCCGATGCCCTCCCTATCGCCTTTGGTCTTCACCGAAGTCCCCACCGACTTGTCGCAATGTCGCCAAAACCTCAATTCTCTTTGTTGTGCCTCTGCAACTTCGTCGCCTCCAACAGTCGTAACAGAGCCGATCCTTGCCGCCCTCGTCATTTTGAAGCTTTGTCGAGATCTCCAGATTTTGCTGGCGAGATCCACATCAGAAGTCGACACTGCCGCCCTCTGTTCTTCGTCGTCCTTGGTGTCACCTAAGAGATCACCAAGGAGAGCTCCAGACCGCCATCGTCGAAGCTCTAGGGTTGATCAGGGGAGGAAGAGAAGCGGTTGGGCATTGAGTCGGGTCGGATTCAGATCACCCAACCTGTTACAACCTGGATCCAGCGCGAACAAGTCAGGTGACTGATGATGTTAGCGCTGAGTTCATAATCCGAGTCACCCAAGTGAGCCGACTCAGTCACTCTTCAAACTCAGCCCGGTCATTGTTCTGAGTCAGTCCAGCAATAGTTTAGCGCTTCCGAAGGCCATTCTGAGTTCGTTTAAAGCTCAAATCAAGCCCTGTTTGAAGCGGTAGATTCGTGACGACCAAGACTATGTGTCTACAATCTTCAATCCAGATTCTAGCTTCGGTTGTCTACCAGATTCAACTCAGCAGTTTGGCACAACAGCAATCCAGACTCTTCGGTGTGAGTATTTCTTCGACGAATCTTAGAGGAATTTTGCGTTTGGGCGTGACGACTCACCCCTCATGTGTATCCTAACTTATGTTGAATTGTTAACTGGTAAATTACTAACAACTACTATTGGATTGCGATAATTTGTTGGTTGAAATGCTATTTGCTTTTATCTAGTTGTTGCATTAGTGTTTCTCACTTTTCATCGTTTTAGGATTGCATTTTCTTTGCATTTAGAACTTGAACTCTAGGATATTTTTATTTAGTGCATGCATTTAGGTTGCTTGAGTATATGATTCTCTATTGCATCTGCTTGATTGTTGGATTTTGCATTTCAGCCATCATGACTAGCCAATATTATAGAGACAACCTCTTAGACTAGCTATACAACCTCCATCGGGGTCTTATGTCCGTTCAGGATGACGTTGCCATATTTAAGAACTTAACCCATCATAGTAACGTGAGAGAGCATCATTCTGAGACTGTAACTAGGTTTGTTTGGAGTTTACGGCCTAAAATAAGGTTTGCTATGATTACTAGCTCTTATAATTTAGACACTTTGAAGAGGCCTTTGATGTTGCCTTAAAGATAGATTTGACTTTCAAACGGTTAGTCAACGCCAAGGCCCGATGTTCTAAATGTGAGAGATATGGACATGATTATCAGTGCCCCTCGGAGAGTCAACATGTTAGAAATATGCCTAGTGATGATGTTGATGACTTAAAAGGCTGTTGAGGATGTCCATGTCCTCCTAAGACTGCTAGTATAAATTGAAAACATTTCAGTTGGTCCGACATGTTAACTATTGATGAAATCCACATGTCTTCTGAAAGTACCAGTTATGATGTTGATGAGATAGTTGAGCCTAATACACCCGCACTGCCTAGCAAGTTATTCAAATCTTCTTGTGCTGAATATAGTTGTATGATCGTTCCAATCGATTCATCTTTTAGTGAGTCACCTGAGTTTTTTGCCATAATCCAGCAGATGGTTTCTAGTGCTTCTTTTCCTGGATGTTTGGAGTTTGTGTCTGATTTCAATGTATCTCCATCTGCAGGGTTAGATGTGTGTTCGCTTAGGCATCTCATATATCTCATTCTTTCATCGTTAGGAGTTATGCCTAGAGTGCCTACTGGTATGTATTTGCTTGTTGCATATATTGATAATATCACTAAGTCGATAGCAATTTGCGATGATACCTACAAATTTGTTACATACCCATATAATACTTTGCAGGAATTTGCAGTTGATAATAAGGTGATGGTTACGAGTCACTCTAAGGCCGTAGGAAAGTTGCACGCTTTGCATACATATTTCAATAGGGTTCTGAAGAGAAGTGCTTCCATCGCTTTCGAGTTGAATACTCCATGGGATCCCGCTATCAGCTTCGTCTTCAACACGGATGTTGTGCCTTGATTGAGCTGTCATCTTTCACAGCTGACTCGTCACGAAGACCAGCTCCACCTCCACACCATGGTCTCGACGTGATGTACCAGTGTTGTCACGATCACCACTTTGACCCGATTGAGATGCTTCGTGAGGGGAGCCCTCACTCGACATGGTCGAGTCTCCCACCCCAAGAGAAATGAGGACATCACGCAAGTTGCTAGTATTTTCTTTTGCCTTGGCTTATTTGAATGGTTGTCTTTTTTTCTGTGGGTGTTTAGTACCACATTGATTATCCCCTAGAAATGCTCTTTTAAAAGCCTATAAATAGGCATCAAACTTTTTTTATTCAGTAGACAATAAATGAATAAAAGAATTTTTCAGTTAAAACCTTTTGAGTGTACTCTTGAGTTTTGAGTATGAAGCCTATGGTGTAAGGGGTGTGAAGCCCGTGGTGTAAGAGGTGCGAAGCCCAAATTTATCTGATTCTTTTCTGAATTCCCAATTTTTCTTTCTATTTCTTCTTTTTAAACCCTAGTTCTCAAATTGTAGTTTGAAGGTGATTGTGATCCTATTTCGTATTACATCATTTACCATGCTTTGATTGACTTATCTCCTTGCATTTTCTGTAACTAGTTCTTTATAGTAAAAGTTGATTTTATTATTGTTGTTTACCATATTTCTCTGATAAGGTTTACCAATGAATAAAGATTTCTCATAATCAATCATTGATTTTATAAAACCTTCATAAAATGGTAACAAATGGGCAACTAATCAGATTTCAAGGTTACTCCGGTTGCTTCCGATGGGACAAATATCTTACATGCTAGGAAATTAAGCTCAGGTGTTCATGTTGGATGATGGTTATTATGCTTATACGCCATAGTTGAAGTAGTAACTATCTTCTTGCCCATAACATGCTAATCCTTCAAGCCTCCCTTTCCTCTCTGAACATGATTTAACTTCATCTAAGATGAGCACTTATACCATTCCTTTTTGAAAGGACAGTGACCTCTTCGGGTGTATAACATTTGGATTTATTTGGATTTTGTAGTGTTCTGAATTATGGTTGTTCCGCACTTATATCACGAAGTCATGTTGTGTTGGAGTACATGTTAGAAATCATACTTTTATTTTCTGTGTGCTTTTAAGAAATTTCCATGTTTTGGTAGTTTTACGTTTGTGTAGCATAGGTTTCTTCATGGACTAGGTTTGCACCCTTGAAGCAAATATATTTTGCGGAAACCAGTATAAGATAAGCTAGGGGACATATTATAGACTTTCCATCTTTGCATTGCACCATGATTCTTATCCTTGGATAGGAAAGGACAGTGTGGCAAGGATGCCACCTTTTGAGTAAACAAATATTTTGATGTGAAACAAGGAGAGAGGGGGTCTACGGATTTTAGAAAAAGATGAGAGATAAAAGAAACAACTAATGATTACCTAATGGATAAATGAAAAGGCTTTTTACCTTTTCGGATCTTACGTTGCTTTACGCTGCACGCTCCTTGATTTTGACCTCACGCTGCTTCATGTCGCACGCTCGTGGCTTCACAGCTTGGATTTCACACCCTGCCATAGGCAACATGCTCTTCAAGGAAAAATTTCAAAATAATTTTTTCTCAAAATACTAGTCACTTTCATTGAAAACAATGAAATCTTTAAATACTTATTCAATTCCCTTTCACAGTCGACGTAGGACTAAAATAAAACACAAGAGTAAAACGAACACAAGACTACTAAATAAAAAAATACAGTCTCGGACTCAAAACAAAAGAAGCTGACTCGATGTCCTCATCATTCTTACCGGGTGGGAAGAATTCGACCCCATCAAGTATACATGAGATGGTGGTGATTCGATACTAAATCTAAAGTTGTTGTTGATCTTGCTGGAGAGGTTGCATATATGGTTGCTGGAGATGTTGCTAAGATCTTTGACTGTTGAGGGGGTCGTTATGAAGGAGATTGTTGAGATCTTTGGCTGTTGAGGAGGTTATTGTAGAGATCTTTGGGTGTTGAGGAGGTTGTTGTGGAGGAGATTTGATTTTTGTGATTAAGAGGTAGATTAGTGGTTGAGATTTTGATATTTGGGAGGAGATAAAAGATGTTAGTATTTAGATTTTTTTTTTTGAAAATTTGACAACAGAGATGAAAAAGAAAGTGAATGAAGTAACAAATTACACTGGCTCCTCACTGGAATTACCAATTCATTTCCACACTTGCAATGAATCGTTCAAATAAAATTGTACTGATTTCACACTGGGATTTTTTTTCACAAGAAATTTGTATTACAATTTAATTTTTATCACTCATAACTTTTTCCTAACCATGCTCCGATACCATATTGATGTGAAACGAGGAGAGGGGTTTAACGGATTTGGAAAAAGATGAGAGATAAAAGAAATAGCTAATGATTACCAATGGATAAATGAAAAGGTCTTCCACCTTCCCCATCAGGCCGCATGCTTGATCTTGGCTTCACAGATGGGTTTCACACCCTGCCATGGGCAACACGGCCCTCAAGGAAAAAACACCAAAACAATTCAAAATTCTAGTCTACTTTTATTGAAAATAATGGAGTCTTTAAATAGATTTACAACTTATTTAGTTCCCTCACAATCGATGTGAGACTAAAATAAAATACAAGAGTAAAACAAACACAAGACTACTAAATAAAAGAAACTACAAACTCGGACTCAAAACAAAAAGAAACTGACTCGATGTCCCCATCAGATTTGTTGCTGAGGTTACAACTACTTTTGAAGCAAGATTACAATGGCAGACACTTCATTGTAGAAAATTCATGCCTGATCAAGACATCTAAGTTTATTGTTTTAGTTGAACGAACATCTGTTATGAGCAACCTTGTATCCCTCTCTAAGAATGTTACTTCCTCATCCATATTTGGTTGGACTCTTTATTATTGGTGCAAATAGAGAACCCAATACTGTTTGATTTGGCTTAATCTGTTGTTGACCAGTTTGGAATATATATAAACCGTCATCTAAACATGTTCGTATTGGTGTAAGATCTGTGTTGGTTTTGTTCCTTCTATATAGTTGCTATGGTGGTTTTAGTAGTTCTGGTTTGATTTAAGCATTTTAGGGGTTTACAACATCAAAGGCTTCATCCTAAACCTTTGCAAGGCCTGTAGAAGTAATAGAAAAGGGGGAAAAAATTGAACTTGAATAGCTGGACTCCCTGAACAGATCCCCCTTTAGCCATATACAGCTGGGCATCAGTTCAACAATTTTTCTTTGTGTCATACAAAGAATTGATACTGATAGGCACACAATAAAGATAGCTCAGTCCAATGGTCTTGCTGCATTCTTCATCTCATCTTGGATCAAGCTTGGAGCTAGAAAATTTTTCCTCTGCAAACTAACAATGCTCAACTTGATTCAGGAAGAAAGATGATGGTCATATGGCTTGCTATTGTGAATACACCATCACATTTTTCAGATTGCTTAATAGACCTTAGAATAACTAGAGGATATATGAGCATGGCCTTTTAGTTGATCTTAAGATGTTCATGTTACAATCTCTCTGACATTTGATTGTCTTTGTGTTTCAAGTATCTGCAATTTAATTTGTATCCCAGCAATCTATAGTATGCTTTTTTAACTATTAACAAATGAAATTCTTGCATGCAAGTTTTCATTGGATTGCATTCTGAAAGGAAAACATGTCCCCTCATGTTAGTCATGGCTGATGGAAAAGAAAACCCTAAATGGAGAAAGCTTACTGGTAACCTTGTCAATAGTTTACGTGCAAGTGAATTCGAAAATGCTTCATTACAAGCAAAATTTGATTGAGGAACTGAACCCAAACGCTATACTTATGGGTTGTGCGGAAGTTTTTCAGGCAAGCTTAATGCTTGCATGGGTGTTTGAGCCATTTGTTAGGCCTGATGTAGTTAGTTGGAATGACCGAATGAGTGGAGACAATTTAAAATAATATAATTTGATCCCTTGACAGATAACAAGGTTTGAATTGAAGATGAGCATAAGATACATGTTTGATGACTATATTGCACCCAAAAGCTTACACTTATGGGTTGTTGACTAACACGATATATGCTGACACTAATCTTTCTAGAAAAAAATCCATTTCCGATTTATTAATTAGACTTGTCCCCAAGGCAAACATGAAATGAACAGTTTAGGCACTTCTAAATCCTATCCAAAACACTACACCACCGACTTAACATTATTTGATATTTTTTTGTCTGGCTTCTGATATTGAGCTCACTAATTTAACAAAGGAGATGGCGACTAATAGAGTAAAAATACTTGCTTGAAAGAATGAACCTTTTTTGATCTAGAATATTCTCTCTGTTGACTAGCTTGAATGAGTGAACCTTCATTGATCTAGAATATTCTCTGTTGATCTTCATGTATAACTAGCTTATGGTAAAGAATGCATGTGTTTTTGTGACATCACTTGTTTTTTTTATGCTGTTTTAATTTATATAACTAGCTGACAACAAATAAGTTATCTCCACTCTTAGACCCGTTGTGGACAATAAATCCTGGTGCTTGCCATGCCAGATTGTGCAGATTAAGACACATTCTGCCGTGTAGTGCGCTTGCTGTTTTGGATGGGCTAAGAAAATTACATAACTAAATGAATCATCTGTCAGAAGCTACTTGTGAAATCTATTTTAGATGGATGCTATGAGATGTCTTGTATGATGTTTTCTGAAGTTTTCTATGCCATCACTCCTTTTGAATGATACATGGAATTATTTTTTAATTAGATGTAATGGCTTGACTGTCATATTAGAAAATCTCTCACATCTATTTGTTTTTTTATGTCTGCTGAGGTAATCAGACTCAAGGTTCTCCCGCGGTTGTATTTTGTAGCATATTTTGATATTTTAATTTGTCATCTCTATTTGTTTGTTGTGCTATTGTTATTTTATCATGATAAAGTGCTGATATATGCTGTGTTCTTCTCAGGTTTACGGAATTTGGTGCTGATGGTGGACCAGCAGCAAAGGCTCTGCGCCCCAAATTCAACCTCTTCACAAAGCATTTAGCTTCAAATGGCATTGTACTGCCTCATGTTGAGGCAAGGAATATTTATGAGATTTATTACTATTATTATTTCGTTTATTACTATATAGCTTAAACTTTAGTTGATGTTGAATGATATGTGATATTTAGCTATTTGTTTTTTGTTTCCCCTTTTTGTTCAGATGAAACATGTTATTGCGGCAACCATAGCACTGAAAGGACTGGGGGGTCTACTTTTCATCTTCAGCAGCTCCTTCGGAGCTTATCTCCTGGTAATGTTTTCTTGCCCTATCCCACTTTATACATTTTTTTTTATATGATGGTTGTGTGAGTTCACCATGAGTTGTAACACAACTTGATCTGTATGGACATATGTTTTCTTTCAAGTTTCAACATCTATCAATATTTGTATCAGCAGTTGAGGATTTAGGTTTTAGAATTTTTGGGCTTGTGGAATCTCTTGATGTCTAGATTGTTGATGAATACTCTTTTTTGCTATCAGGTGCTCTACTTGGCATTTATCAGTCCCATTGCCTATGATTTCTACAACCATGATATTGAGAAGCCAGAGTTTGTTAATCTTTTTGTCAAGTTCACTCAGGTTTGATCCTCTCTTCATACTTCAGCTTATCTAATTTAACCCCAACAGAACATAAAACAATTTTCTTTGTGCTCCTTTTTTGTAGAACTTGGCACTCTTTGGTTCACTGCTCTTCTACCTGGGGATGAAAACTCAATCCCGAAGAGACAGCTGAAGAAGAAGGTGAAATCGAAGACACTTTAAGTTGGAAAAGCTTTTATCTACTGTTGGAGTCCGATTGGTGGGGAGGTGTGCTGCACTTTGTGCTGCTACGGCACTCTTGATACTTCGTGCTTGTTCTCACCATGTGTATCTGATTCATTTTGTGGGGAGCAGCCAATTACGAGATATTATTATTGGTGGATTAGGACTTAATTGTTTTTTTTTATTTTATTATTTTAAATGTCAGAGGTTGAGCATAGAAACGACATATTTGTGTTTCTAGGTCCGCTCTCTAGGATTCTGTTTTTGAAAGAAAGTTTTTGAGTTATTGTGGATGTTATGTTATCCCCGAGCTTGTTCTTGGTAATGTGTCATGCTGTTACTTCTATAGGTCTATGACATTTCTTCAGTCTGTCAGTTTAGTTACCCCAAGTTCTGTTATTTAGTTTCTGCGCAGCTGTATCTTGTTTGCCTTTCAAGTTTTTCAACTTTGCTGCTGGATCTCAAGTTCATTGTGCTTTCATTCACTGCACCAGCCTGTGTTTACAGTGACTGAACAATTATTCGCTGTTTGGTCTCTTAACAATTATTTGTTGTGCGTGGTGGTGCATTTGATCTTTAATAAAGCTCCTATAAAGAGGCAAAGATCAAATGCAGAGAATTCCTTGCTCTCGCTCGTTACCCAGTGAAATACTCAATTCTCCAATCTTGTTTGCAGTCCCTTTTCCACCAAATGTGCATCTCTTGCTCGTGAAGCTAGCGATTTCCGGCATTGTTCTCATACAACATGATCAAGTAATCAACTTATTATGAGGTTTGTTTCTGAAACTTTTTTCATGATTACAAGATCATGTCATGGCCACATTCTCAGTTCTTGTTTCAATCATGGCACACTGGTGAACATTCAGATAAATCAAAATTGTATGAGAACAGTCAAGAACAAAAGACAAAGTTGAACAAGTGCTAAATTAGCACAAGATTGATTAGAAAGGGGTATAATACCACCTCTCTTCTATATGTCTACGCCAAAATTTATCCAACTTTTGGCATTATTAATAATCAAAATACAAAAAACAAAATGAAGACAAGAAGCCCCCTCCAAACTTGCAAGTCTGATTCCTTCTCTCTTCATCCATCTGCCCTCCTTGTTAATCAAATCAAAATCCCAAATAAATCTCAATCTTAGAATTCTCACTCCCAATCCTCATCACGCAACTGATCATCATCCTCCTCTTTTGGTGGCCTTACCACCACACAACAGCCCCAACACCTCCTTCTCCCCAGCCTTGCTCCCTCTCTCAACCCCTAACTCCCCCTCCTCATTACTCACCAAATAAAACCCATCACCATCCTCCTCCCCAATTTCTTTCTTCTTCCTGTCGACCACCACCACCACGCCCTCCTCCTTCTCCACCCGTTCAGCGTCCACGGCAGCGCCCTGGCATCGGCGAACTCCACGGCCACCCCTCCCTCCCCTCCCAGCCCCAGCACCGGGCCCACCCCGGCAGCACCCCACCCCCCTCCCCCACCCCTTCTCCCGCCGCCACCCCCACCTCCCCCTCCCACCGGCACCTCTCCGGCGCCCCCCTCACCCCCTCCCTCCCCTCCGCCGCCCTGATCGCCGGCAGCAGCGCCACCGACGCCGCCTCCGCCACCTCCCCGTACCTCAGCCTCACCACCGGCAGCCTCGCCCTCACAAGGCTCCCCTCCTCCTCCCCCGCCTCCTCCCCTCTCCCCGAACCCTCTCCATCTCTTGCCCGATTCTGATCCTGGCCTCCTCCGTCTCAGCGATCTCCATCGCCTTCTCCAGCTCTGCGAGCTTGTCCGCCGTCGCTATCGCCTCCCTGCTCATCCGGAAGTGGGTGTACGCGAGGCAGTCGGCCGGGGACTCGCCGGAGAACCTGTCCCAGCCGTCGTCGCCACGGCGGCGGGGGAAGTCCTTGACGGCCCTGGCGACGTCCTGGGCGGGGCGGGAGTCGTAGAGGCCGCGCTCGACGAGGTACCTCGCGGCGGCGGAGCGCTGGGAGGCGGTGAGGAGGCGGATCTCGTAGAGGAGCTCGGCCGCGGAGGCGTGGTCGAAGGAGGGGAGGAGGTCCGGGGAGGTGGAGGCGAGGGAGTCCCGGACGCGGGCGGCGACCGCGAGGCGGTTCTGCTCGACGCCGGAGATGCCGGTGAGCTCCTCAATGGAGGAAGGGGGGAAGCCGTCGCGGGAGAGGGAGGAGATGAGGGGGGCGTATTCGTGCCAGAGGCCCAGGCGGTTGCGGAGGACGTCGAGGCGCTGGCCCGGGTCGAGGGAGCCGTACTTGGCCGGGAGCGGGGAGGGAGGGGGGCGGAAGGGCTGGTAGAGGTCGCCGGGGGTTGTGGAGGTCGGCGGGGTTGAGGGAAACTTGGAGAAGGATGAGCTGCAGCTGGGGTTGAGGCGGCGGTGGCGGCGGTGGTGCAGTTTGTGGGTGAGGGTGGGCTTGGGAATGGGTGGAGGGAGAGACAGCATGGCGTGGTGATTGGGGGAAGGGAGGAAGAAAGAGGAAAGAGACCTTATCTGTTTTGTGTCGTGCGGTTCGTGGAGAGGTTTTATGTTTTATCTGTGGGTTTGTTCATCTTTGTCTGGACCGCCCAATTCAATGGGCGTTTCTCGGGGAGCGAATATTTCCACCCAATAGAATGGTTATGGCATCCCAAAAATTATACTAAGTGTGTCATTATTTTCTTTTAACGATTTTATTTTTAATGAAAAATTCAAAAAGCTCGTTTCTTCTTCCTCTTCCTCCTCCCCGCCCTACTCCCCTGCTCCTACCTCCCTCGCGGTGAAACCCCTCCCCCTCCGCCCCATCCCGGCCCTCCCCTGCTCCCAACCCCTGTCCCCCCGATCGGCCCCTGCCCCCCGATCCCCCCAATTCGATCAGAATTCGGCCGAACACTGTTCGACCAGATCTGGCCGATCAACTGGTGGGGTTGGGGGGGGGGGGGGGGAGGGGGGGGGGAGGTTGCCAACGGGAGGAGTGGGTTAGGAGCAGAGGTCAGGGAGGAAAGCGGGGGGAGGCCGAGATGGGGAGGACGGGGAGGGTTTTCGCCGGCGAGGGAGGAGGGGTTTTCACCGACGGGGGAGAGGTTTCGTAGCGGGGGGAGGAGGGGGTTCGCCGACGAGGGGGAGTGTAATATCCCTATTTTTAAAATACAAGATTTAATAGTAATAATAATATTTTAATTTGTGTACATGTATCTTGTTTAATTATTATTTATTATGTGAGTTATTATTACTAATTATTATTGATTACTATTACCATTTTTATTAGTGCTACTATTATTATTGTTAATATTGTTATTATTATGATTAGTGTTAATTATTGTTATTGTTGTTATGTATTATCATTATAATTATTATTGTTGTTATTGTGATTAGTATTATTATTAATATTATTGTTAAATATCATTGTGTATTATTGTTCTTGTTTTATTATATTATTAATATTTATTTGTATGTGTATTATCTTTAGCCAAGCTCACACCATTTGTACCTATCCCTTGAGCCAATAACCCATTATGATTATATCCAAATCCGTTAGCCCATGATCCAATACCCATTAGCCATAAGCCGTAACCCAATATCAAATTCTATGCTTGAGTGTTACTTTTTCTATATACTTGTACACTGCACTAAGCTGAATTAAGGGCTTGTCCTATAAACAAGGTAAGGTGAGAAAGTCATTACCCTCCCTTAGCCCGCAAACATTCTCTCACTCACTAACCCAAGTTTAACTTAAAATTGAGTAGATGTTGGCCCTAGGATATTTCAGACTTAATAAGAGACTGATCTAAGGGGGAAGTTGATTAGAATTTGACTCTAGTCAAATCGGTATCAAAGGTTGGGGATTGAGAGGCGAAAGCTCGAAGGCTGGTGGTTTGGCATAATTAGGCCCGTTAATTAGGCACGGATACCTCCCACTGTCTTGGCCCTACCTGGCCGATTAACTTGTGATCACATTCTACAATATACCTCCCATGGACAGTCAACCAGTTAGGAGTCGTCTAGGTTTAAAGGTCTACCGTAACTTAGATTAGATTTTTTCTTCATTTGTTTGTTTGTTTGCTTGTTTTTGTTTTTGTTTTTAACTACTTGAAGATATGGATTATAATCACAATTATTCCTGTGCATATAATGATTCATACTTCACCCCGACCTCTTTTGACTCGGATATTACCAACCCGACATATCATACCTTTAACCAACCAAGTATATCGGATTGGTCTTATCCGAATCAATACATGCCCCAATCCCAATATTATAAAAAATACTTGAACATTCATCACTACTCTTCACAGAGTCAATGGGGATACAATTCCTCCGAGTCATATTGTCAACCACCATTCCAACATTTAGCTTCAAATTTTTCTAGTCATGATCAACCCATAGAAGAAAAATCTGAGGTAACTAAGAGTATAGAACCCATGGTTGAGTCCCAAGAACAAAAGCTGAAAATGATGGACTCACAATTCTTACAAAACTTCCAAATCCAAAATCCTTACTCCATTTTCCAAGTCCCGCTACATGAAGAAGAACCTACGGACTTAGATTAGAGTATGAAAAACCTGATTCAGTCTGAAAATT
This sequence comes from Agave tequilana, assembly GCA_038442645.1. Taxonomy (NCBI): domain Eukaryota; kingdom Viridiplantae; phylum Streptophyta; class Magnoliopsida; order Asparagales; family Asparagaceae; genus Agave; species Agave tequilana. The sequence continues at coordinate 881,818 of JAVJIF010000391.1, read as the reverse complement.
ATTTTTCCCAATCTCTCAATAGGCTAGAAGCACAAATGAGTCGTCTGATCAACATAGTGAAAGATGAAAATGAGGAAACTTTACATAACACATGTTGACCATTTTCAATTTCCCTAACGATATTGATGAAAACCAAGAGTCATGGTGTCTTGGAGACTTTGACCAAGATTCAATTTCACCACACACACTTGAACTTGACCAATATCAACCTATTGACAAATTGGCAAGTTTTTATTTAAATGAAATTGAACTTGAACATGAATGTGACCTCGACCCATAACTTTGTGATTCAATTCCAATTTTGAATATATGTTGACTCCGGTATCCTTACCCAAGTTGATTTTTCGAGCCAACATTGATTCCTGTATCCATAGATTTAGAAATTGAACCGCCTCTTTTGGATAGTCAAATTTCATTGATGAGAAAAAAAATATGAAATCAAATTCTTTGATTTGGACTCAACTCTTGAACCAAAACCAACTCTCAAACCCAAAGTTAATTTTCCTGAGTTAGTAATGATTCTCGAACCTATCACCCTTGAACCCAAGTCAATCATTTCACCACTCACATTCTTTTGTTGAACAAAGGTATAGACCATGATGACTCCGTGATAATTTTTCAAGACTGGTCATGTAAAGGAAATAAATTTCATGATAGGATCTTTCATCATCCTATTCATATTGGAGACTGTAAATATGTCAATAAAACTGGATTCCATGAACTACCATATTATCTTGATTGGGTAGTAATGCTTGACCCAATCTGACCACCACCGGAACCACCACCTTGAGGTAACATTTTCCTTCCCTTTCTACTTTTTCATGTATTTATACATTCATTCATACATTGAGGACAATGCATGAGATGGGGTTGGTGGAGGGTTCTAACATAACATAGTTTTTTTATTTTAAAAAAATTAACATTTTCTTTGCTTTTAAAAATTTTTTGAAAAGAGAAACAATATTTTGACCTATTTTTTTTGTAAGAAATTAAGTTAATTTTAAGGAATATGAGAACATAATTAGGATTTCTTATTCTTGATCAAAATAAGATTATTTGTTTGATTTCTAAGGTTAGGAAGAAAATTTGAAAAAGTAATTTAGTCTTGATTTTTACCTTGATGAAATGTGCATCCTTTATACACTTACACACTCAGGGTTCAAAAACAAAGATTCTTATGCCTTATAAAAAAATGAGAAAAAGAAAAAGAAATATATATATATATATATATATATATATATATATATATATATATATATATATATATATATAATATATATATATATATATATATATAATCCTCTGATTAAGCTGGGTATTTGTGCTTCATAACGCATAACTATTCACGCCTAAAAGTGGTCCATATAATAAAATCCTTACTTTTGTGGCCTTGTTTGCTCAAGTCCTTAAGTCCTTCCGGTGTTTTCCACCCGATGCCCTAAGACTGTTCGGCTTGGGAGTCACGACTAAAGGCTCGTTACATGAGCAGATTATAAAGCCTAATAAAATTATGAAATAATACCACCATATATATATATATATATATATATATATATATATATATATATATATATATATGGTGGTGTTATTTCATAGTTTTATTATATATGGTAGAGTTACAATACACATAGATGTAACTAAGTTAATTTACACGCACCTCTTTCCACCACACAAGAAACATTTTTTAAACACCTTGCGAGGACCACTCACATTAATTTTTGTTTGTATTTTACCAAGCAAAATTTTTGTGTGGTGGAAAGAGGTGTGTGTAACTTAACTTAGTTACACCTATGTATATTGTAACTCTTCCCATATATATATATAATATATATATATATATATATATATATATATATATATATATATATATATATATATATATAAAGTATAAGAGTTAGAGTTAAAAAACCCCGAGTCAAAATTTCACTGTCACAAAGATGCATATGACTTAGAGTAAAATTATAGACTAGATGAGAAATACAGTTTGACTTCTTACCTTGATGATAACAAGTTTTTGAATAGAGACTAAGTTTAGAAATAAAAATTCAGTTTTCCTATAACATATAGATTACTTAAACTCTTACAATAATACTTCAAATATTTTCTCTCCCTTTCAAAATGCTTTTCAAATACTAGCACTTAGTTTCTCTTTCTTTATAGATTTTGTGGGTATAATCTACTGAAAACCCTCACGAGATAAAACTTGTCCTCTAAAGGTAACCTAGAGGTTTAACGGCTTGTTGCACATGCTAAGTGTAACCGTGATCCTACGAAAGTGAGTTGGACTAGGTTAGCTCTATTTTACTTTTTATTTGTTTTGCTCAAGGACGAGCAAAAGATAGGTGTGGGGGTGTGATCGGTTACTGATATTGCATATTTATCATCGCATTTTCATATTTATTGTTTAATAAACTTTGCTATTTAATTATCTTTTTGGCTAATTATGTGCATGGCGTCTACTAAATGAGATGGAGAAGAAAGGAGCCCAAAAGCCCATTTAAATTCTGATTTAAGTTCAAAATTAAATCAAATCAAGGATCAGGACAAATAAATCAAAGAGACAAAGCCAGTTAAAAACCAGTTAAATCAAATTTTACAAATCAATTTGGTTAAACTTAAAAATCAAAAGAGGTTCGTCAAATCCAGCGCTCAAAGCTAATCCTATTGGATAAATGGAAAAAGAAGGACAATTATGAGATCCACCCCCCGGGTGTGGCCACCTGGCAACACCCAGGCAGTAGATCCACGTCCAAAGCTGCGGATCCGCAGCAAAACAGTTGAAATACGGGGAGCGTTGCTCCCCTATCTTCAGATGCTCTCTCCCGTTGCATTTTTACCTATAAAATCATGAAATTTCTAAAGCCACAAAAAATGATTCAGCAAAGAGCATAGGCTAGGCTATTCTGTAGTTTGTAACTTAGATTTTTAGTTTTTTAATGTAATTTTTTTTATGTAACTAAGAGAAGAGGAAAGTTTCATGGAGGAATGAGAGTGAAGCTTGTACTGAGGGTGACACTGGTGTAACTTCTTCTTTTCTTCCATTTTTATTTAAATCGAATCAAAGTTACAATTTTATATTCTTCTTCTCTCTTACTCTTCTTCTATCAATTTTTAATGATAATCCAAATGAAACCTATAACATCAAACATGCCTTGCCATTGCAAGTGCCCTTGATGACTTATGGTGATGGATAGTCGCTTCTATTTATTTTCTGCTTGCTTTTAAATTCATAGTTTAAATCCAGGAACAGGAAAAGATTCTATTTGCCATTGTAACACCTCGCTCCCGAAATACGTGCTTAGTTGCATATTAAGAATTTTTGATCGTATTTTCGATTTATTTCTGGTATTTGTTTGTGTTATAAATTATTTATATGATCGTTTTGCCGTGGATCTGGATTCGTGAACTCGGAGTCAGCCCTAATATGAACTGAGGACCCGATCCTAGTGTATTACTCGATTTGGTCTTTTAATAGTCAGATTTGATCGATTTTAGTTTCAAACATTATTTTCTAATATTTTAGATTTTTTATAATTTATGAAATTTTCCTAAATTAAGTTGTAAATCTTCAAAACTAGTGTCGACCAGTAGTGCTGACCGATTCTCGAATTTTTAATTTACAAATGGAGTAGAATTTTTAGAAATAGCTTTTACATTATTTCTTAAAATCATATTTTCTATCTAAATACTATAGGATCTAAAAATTACGTCAACACTCAAACAAAAATATTAGAGTTAAATAAAAGAACTTGCATAAAAGGAAATAAATCACAGAAAGTAAATCAAACGCAAACACAAGTGATTTATCCTGTTTCGGTCCTCTTGACCTACATCCAGTCCCCAAACCACCCGCTTGAGATTTTCGTTTAACCTTTAATTTTGTACACCTAAAATCAACACCTTGTATACCACTTGACAAATCCCCTTTGCCAAATATATACAACTCTTCTTACAACCAAGAAGACATAACACCTTGTACAATCTCTCTTCAATCTGAAGACGCTCTTGTACAATCTTTCTCTTCGAGTGAATACAATCAATCCTATAAGCCTTGAATCTGTATGTAATCGTGAATAAGGACTCTTATAGGTGGACTCTCAGAAATCTTCACTAAAGGATTAGAATTTGAGTGAAGAATTGAAAGTAGAAACAGTTTTCTAAAAAACAGATTTTTGAACAGAGTTTTTGGGTAGAAAACTATTGATATGAAATTAGTGTATTTAGCCTAAGACAACATCCCTATTTATAGCTGAAATCTATGATCAGTTAGGGTAGTTATCAGGACAAATTTGAATATTGAAACGTTGGATAAAACATCAGAAATCAGAGATTGTCTAACAATCAGAAACTGCCATTAGTCCACTTGAGTCTATGGGTTAGTCGACTAGAAGAACAATTTTTGCCTATATTAGTCGACTAATAAAGGGGGCAAGTCGACTAAGGAATGGCTAATACAAAAGACATGTTTCTGGAAACTGAATATAGTCGACCAGTAGAAGGTATAAGTCGACTAGGCCATATATTAGTCGACTGTAAAGACTTATAAGTCGACTAATAGTGCATATAGATCAGAAACAGAAAGTTTGTATGCATCTAGAAACAAACTTAAGTCGACTATCTAGTCGACTATAGTTGGTATAAGTCGACTATGCTTGGTAATAAGTCGACTTATAGATTTAAAATGTGTGTGTATGTTCAAGGCTTTTAACATTCTAATAAATATTACAATACACATCCATAGCCATTATTCTTGAGAAGTCTTGAGCATGTAGAACTCTTGTAAAAACTTGTGAGATAGAGCTTCAATGAAATGGCTTCACAAATGTATCATCAGAATCAGGTTCCAACATTCTCCCCTTTTTGATGATGACACTTTGTGTGCATGAAAAAAATTCCCCCTGCAGATAATATGTTATATGTTCTCCCCCTGCGTAGAACAGGTTATAACAAATATAGAAAAATATGTGTTCTCTCCCTGCAAAAAATATAGCATAACATATATATACATATGATAAATGTTTGAAATATTTTTCTTATTAAACTTTTATTTGGTACCTAAAAGATAAACATTAAAATGGTACCAATCATTTATAAGATCAAAGCATTAACCTTTAGGAATCCAAACCCAATTTGAATTTGGTTTCCATCTGTTAGTATACATATAATTGCATGAATTACATATAGAATGTATGTATGATGCAATATAAGTATTTTTATCAACAATGCTTAAGTTTTTAGGAATCCATATGAGCTTATTCTTAATTCTTTTTGAAATAATATCAGTATTTCTTTTCACAAAAGAATTATATGGATTATGATTCTTTTTACAAACTGATTGTGATCCAATATTGCATATTTTACCACATTATTCCCATGCATTTTAGCAAATAAATATATGATTTTTACTCATCTTCTCTATATTTTTACAGGTCCACAACTGAAATGAGAGAAAGCCCAATAATCACTTTAATTAGTAATAATTAAAGAGATTAATTCAAAAGCCCAGAATAAAGCCCAAATTTGAGCCCAGGATCTAGAGAATTCTACTCAACAACTCAAGATTCTAGAAGACCACGTGGCTAACAACTTCGTAACAAACTCACAACAGAAAGTTGTTGGCCAACGGCCACAGAACTGCCGAGATTTGCCGTGCTTCCACCGCAAAATCTGGGCCGTTGGGCGCCAGATTTTGCCAGCTGTCTCGTCTTCTGGAGCCTTCTCTCTGAATGCTATAAATATCTGCACCTGACCTGCGAGCAAAGACTGAATGGAGAAGAGAGGAAAATTAGTATGTTGTTATAATTTTTAGTAGGATTTTTCTCTAGGTTTTAGCTCTTTAGATCCCTCTTCTTCTTCCCTAGATACTTTGTAAAAGAGAGAGATTGTGAGAGAGAGAGCTTGTGTAATCAAGGTGTGACAACTTGAAGCAACAAGGATTCATCCATTCTCCTTCCTCTACTTGAGCTTGGTTCTAGTTTACTTGCTTTCTTTATGTGCTTTCTTTACTTGCTTGCTTTAATTCCTTGCAATTTTATTCATGCTTTGTTTTACTTTTCTCATGGCTTGTAGCTAATTCTTTCTCCATGTACTAGCTAACCACTAGCCTTGCCATCTTCACTAACTCATGGGTGATTGCTTTATTTCATCTTGCAAGTTGGATGGTCTTCTCTTCTCCGATGGGTTAAACCACCCTTCATCTACATGAGAAAGTAATTAGATCAACACGCAAGACGAAACCTACGCCGATGGAGTGACAACATGAGGCACGCTTTCACTATCACGGAGTTTAGTAAGTATTGGTAAGGTAGTAAGGTAAGCTAGTCATGGTTTGATTCTTCAAGTTTTCATTCTTTCTAGTGTTAATACAAATCCAATCTTGATCTTGATTTCTTTTCCACTTTTCACCATGAACATATCCATCCTTTCTTTCTTTTCTTGTTCCATGATTGTTTTATTCTTATGAACATAGAAGACACTTCGTTTACATTTCTTCACTACGATTCGTAACGCTTCCATCGCTAGCTCTCCCTGAGAATCGACACGGTATAGCTCTACGCTATAACGGAGACAAGAAAGGTTGTATTGAACTTTATAAATACATAGCACCAAGGTAAATTCTAAACAACATTTACATACACCTTTCCCGTTCTCAATCAAATTTTTGGCGCCGTTGCCGGGGAGAGCAACGGATTTTCTTTAAAGTGAAGAACTAAACGAATCTTCTTCTCTGTTGTAGGTTACAGGTGAAGAAAACAGAAAAATTTGCATTGCAGAATACATATAAGCGGACCTGGGCCTCTGCTCTCGAAAGCAGAGACCAGGATCCCTCTGACTTGCCGCGTTCTGCAGCGCGGGCGCGGCAAGAAGGAGATCACTACTGACCTAATTTCTGCAAGGGCTCTGATTCTGTAAAATACATCTGCTGCTATACTTGAATTCCTGTATTTTTCACCTATTACCTGCTAATTTAATCAACAGTAAAAAATTGGTTGAAATTGTTAAAAATTGTTTAGACATTTGCATTCTAGGCACGTGTCTTTCAATTCCTTTACTTTTACTGTTGAAGAGTGCTGGAGGCAAGGTACGTTTTGCATTGCATGTAAACTAGGAATCATCTCTTGCTTAATTTTCATGCTTTGAGTGTATCATAGTTATATCTCTTGTACACTTGCACAATTCATTTTTAAGGGCATAACCCATAAATAAGATAAGGTGGGGGATTTCATTACCCTTTCCTTAGCCCAAAAACCACCATCCCAGCACTCACTAACCCAAGCCTAATTTAATAAAATTTGAATAGACGTTGGCCCCTAGGGACATCTCGGACTCATCTAGGAGATTATCCTAAGGAGGAAAAGTGTTGGAAATAGACTCTTGCAAAATCAGTGTCTAGGAAAGGGATTGAGGGCCGAAAGCCCGAAGGTTGCTGGTTACTTAATTAAGGAACGTCTCTGACGGAAAACCTCCCACCAACCTTACCCTTCCCTGGCTGATTAACTTGTGGTCTACGTCTACACTAAACCTCCCGTGGACGATCTAATCAGTTAGGAGTCGTCTAGGTCTAGGTCAACCATTCTTTTGGCTTGGTTTTGATTTTTTCTCTTCTTTTTTGTTTGTTGTTTGATTTTTCTTTTTTGTTTGTGATTGTTTGTGATATGGCATTCAACAATAATAATTCTTTCCATACGAACATGAATCCATATTTCACACCAACTTCATATTCGAATAATTCCAACCCGGTGTTTTACAATATGCACCAACCAAATACACCGGGTTGGCCTTATCCGAATCAATATGACCCATACCCCCATCTAATAACTATGATTTCCATAATAATTTCAACTCTTCACCGAGTCATTGGGGATTCACGTACCCCGAGTCAAATTCTCAAATTCCTTGTCCACCATATCCACCTAGTCTACAATATCCACAATATTCATTCCCCGATTTTGCTTCATATACTCCTTTTTCTAAATCTCCAATTGAAGAAAAATCTGAGTTACTCAGGAGTATAGAAGCCAATTTACAGAGGGTCGAGCAACAACTTCAAGAAACCTTTGCCCCTCCAATTCCACAGTATTTTCAAGAGTCTTACTCAGTTCCACCTTTTCATTATGAACAACCAATTGTCATGGAAACGAGTAAAGATCTCTTGTGTGAGTCCATTCTTCCATCACCACACATTTTTGACTCACAATTTCATCACCAATTCCAAAACAACACTTCATCTTTTCCACAAAATGATGAACCAATGAATTGTGAAAAGATGCTTGAATTCTTGACTCAGACTCAAAATACTCGTAATCGTGACGTAGAGTTGATGATTCAAACTCTTCATTCTCATCCTATTTCTAATGTCACTAACCATTCTGTCCGAGCCAAAGAGTCATGTTGTTTTGGGAATCAAGATTCAATTTCAGCACAACCACCTGAACTTGTCCAAACTTCAGATCCTATTGACATTTTGGCAAGTTTTCCTTTTACTGAAATTGAACTTGAACATGAACATGATCCTAAACTTCCACTTGATGATTCAATTCTACTTCCTGATTCAATTATGACTTCGGTGTCTTCACATAAATTCACTTCATTTCCTGAGTCATTATTGAATCCAGTACCCATCCATTGTGAAATTGAATCACCAATCTTCCTTGATGATCATGTTGAACTTGACCAATTCATTGCTTTTGAAAATCCCATTGATAAATTGGCAAGTTCTCATTTTTGTGGAATTGAACTACATGAGGAATGTGATCTCGAGTCCCAACTTAGTGATTCAATTCTTTTTCCTGATTCAATAATGACTCCGGTATCTTTACCTGACTTCAATCTTTTCCCGGAGTCAACTTTGGATCCTGTCCCAATTCATAATGAAATTGAATCACCCATCCTTGAGGATCATCTTGAACTTGCCCAATTATACACTTCTGAAAATCCCATTGACAAATTGGCAAGTTCTTCATTTTTTGATATTGAACTCAATGTGGAATGTGACTTTGACCCTCAAGTTTGTGATTTAGTTCAAATACCTGAATCATTATTAACTCCTGTTTTGTTACCCAATTTGAGTAACATTTTAGAGTCAGTTTTGAATCCCAACCCTCCTGAACTTGAATCACTAATCTTAGATAGTCACATTCCATCATGGGGAAATGAATGTGGACCTGAGCTTTATCTTTTTGATTTGGACCCACTTCCTGAACCGATCTCGACTCCCGCACCTTTACTTGACTTAAGTCATTTTTCTGAGTCAGTATTAGTTCCCATATTTCCCAAGTCCAAATCAATCATTCCATCTTTTCATACTCCATTCTGGGACAAGGATCTTGATAAATTTGACTCTGAAATTATTTTGAAAATTTGGAAATTAGATGGGGTAACATTGTTAATAAAATTCACACATGCATGCATCATTCTAGTGGGTTGTATCATGGAGGTCTATGGTGGGTTCCTCAAAACCCAAAGCAAAGTTGATTGGGCCATATTTCGTGGACCAATCCGACCACCACCGGAACCACCACCTTAAGGTAATTTTTTCCTTCCCTCTCTATTTTGTTTCATGCATACATATATCACTATGCATTGAGGACAATGCATGAAATAAGTGTGGGGGAGGGTTTACTAACATAGAGTTTTTAGATCTTCTTTCTTTTACACTTCTTTTAGAAATAAAAAAATAAATAAAAAAATATAAAAATAAAAACTTTTTGAAATAAGAGACAAAAGTTTTGATCTATTTTTAAGAAAATTAAGATGTATCTTAGAAATTAAGAAAGCCTTAATTATGACATTTTAAACCTAGTTGAAATAATAGATCTTGTTTAAAATTATAGGCTAAGTAAGTAAAATTGGTGAGATATTTTTATCTTGAATTTTTTGCCTTAGATAATATGCACTTCACACTTACACATTTCTTGGGATGGAGACAAAGACCAAAAATGCCATATAATAAAAAAAAAGAAAAAGAAAAAAAATATCACCTATTAAGCTGGAGAATTGTGCCTCAAGAAGCATGATTATTCACGCCTAACGGTGGTAAAGGAAATAAATAATCCCCCTTAGTTATGTGGCCTTTTTTACTCGAGACCTTAAACCCGAGGGATGTTTTCTCATCTGGTGCCCTAAGACCGTCTGGTTTGGGAGTCATCGGTTAAAGGCTCGCTACAAGGGTAAACTAGAAAGCCTAGACTAAGGGAAGAATAATAAAAGAAAAATATATATATATATATATATATATATATATATATATATATATATATATATATATATATATAAATAAATGGCTTGATGGTTGGAGTTGAAATCCCAGAAATCTTCACGAGCACGGTGTGCATACTATCTAGGTTTTATGAAAGATAAAATATTCAATCCAATTTTGAATTCTTACCTTAATTGAAAACAAGATCTTGCATGGAGACTAAGTTTAAGGAAGAATGATTATAGGTGGACTTATGACCTAGGATCACTTATATTTTTGCAAAAATAGTTCGTAAACATGTCTCTTGTTCAAAATGCGTTTTCAAAACACTAACATTTGTCTTCTTTCTTTATGGATTTTGTGGGTGTAATCCGCTGAAAACCCTCAGGAGACAACACTCCTCCTCTAGGGTAACCTAGAGGTTTAACGGCTTGTTGCACATGCTCAGTGCAATCGCGTCACCTGCGAAAGTGGTGTAATAAAATTTGTAGTATAGTTTTTCTTTTCTTTTCTTTGTTTTGCTCGGGACGAGCAAAAGAATAAGTGTGGGGGTGTGATTGTGATCCAATATTGCATATTTTACCACATTATTCCCATGCATTTTAGCAAATAAATATATGATTTTTACTCATCTTCTCTATATTTTTACAGGTCCACAACTGAAATGAGAGAAAGCCCAATAATCACTTTAATTAGCAATAATTAAAGAGATTAATTCAAAAGCCCAGAATAAAGCCCAAATTTGAGCCCAGGATCTAGAGAATTCTACTCAACAACTCAAGATTCTAGAAGACCACGTGGCTAACAACTTCTTAACAAACTCACAACAGAAAGTTGTTGGCCAACGGCCACAGAACTGCCGAGATTTGCCGCGCTTCCACCGCAAAATCTGGGCCGTTGGGCGCCAGATTTTGCCAGCTGTCTCGTCTTCTGGAGCCTTCTCTCTGAATGCTATAAATATCTGCACCTGACCTGCGAGCAAAGACTGAATGGAGAAGAGAGGAAAATTAGTATGTTGTTGTAATTTTTAGTAGGATTTTTCTCTAGGTTTTAGCTCTTTAGATCCCTCTTCTTCTTCCCTAGATACTTTGTAAAAGAGAGAGATTGTGAGAGAGAGAGCTTGTGTAATCAAGGTGTGACAACTTGAAGCAACAAGGATTCATCCATTCTCCTTCCTCTACTTGAGCTTGGTTCTAGTTTACTTGCTTTCTTTATGTGCTTTCTTTACTTACTTGCTTTAATTCCTTGCAATTTTATTCATGCTTTGTTTTACTTTTCTCATGGCTTGTAGCTAATTCTTTCTCCATGTACTAGCTAACCACTAGCCTTGCCATCTTCACTAACTCATGGGTGATTGCTTTATTTCATCTTGCAAGTTGGATGGTCTTCTCTTCTCCGATGGGTTTAAACCACCCTTCATCTACATGAGAAAGTAATTAGATCAACACGCAAGACGAAACCTACGCCGATGGAGTGACAACATGAGGCACGCTTTCACTATCACGGAGTTTAGTAAGTATTAGTAAGGTAGTAAGGTAAGCTAGTCATGGTTTGATTCTTCAAGTTTTCATTCTTTCTAGTGTTAATACAAATCCAATCTTGATCTTGATTTCTTTTCCACTTTTCACCATGAACATATCCATCCTTTCTTTCTTTTCTTGTTCCATGATTGTTTTATTCTTATGAACATAGAAGACACTTCGTTTACATTTCTTCACTACGATTCGTAACGCTTCCATCGCTAGCTCTCCCTGAGAATCGACACGGTATAGCTCTACGCTATAACGGAGACAAGAAAGGTTGTATTGAACTTTATAAATACATAGCACCAAGGTAAATTCTAAACAACATTTACATACACCTTTCCCGTTCTCAATCACAAACATGTATAGATTTTTCACTTTGATTTAAGAATCCAAGACCATAATGATTATGTGACATCTTTGATATGATAACAAATCATTTAACTTTTATTTTTCTTGATTAAATTTAGTCACATTTTTCAAAATCTCTTCATACTTTATTTTGAAACTTGATATGTCTTTATTTAAAATAGTAATTCTTTCATTTAAAGACAAAGTTTCCTTTTTAAGAATAACATTTTCTTTTATAAAATTCTCACTATCCTTTTTCAATGATGATATCACTGTTTCAAAATCATCTTTTTGAGAATTTATAGAAGAAATTTGAGAAACATAACATGAATTTTCTATGAAAAGTTTTTCATTTTCCTTTGACAAAACTTTATTCTTTATCTTTTCATTCTTAAGATCATTGTATAATTCATGAAATGCATCTAAGAGTTTAGTATATTGTGAAAAACACCTAGAGGGAGGGTGAATAGGTGTAATTGCTAATCTAACAATCTTTTTAAAACTAAGATGGATGAATGATGCAACGATCTCTCAAACAAGACTAAGAGCGAATACCCCGTGAGAGGTTCTGAACTCCTTCCTCCCAATTCCCCTTGAATGGGTTAGAGGTGCGCAATGCAACCTTGTTGTATGAGAATTGATCGAACAAATAATGAATAATATGCAATGATGAAATGCACACAAGATATATCACAAGTATCACAAGCAATAACACAAGGAAAGAAAACTAGATCTCAAGCAAGTAATTGATAGCAATAGAGTGCAAGAGAAATTTAAAGCAAAAATGGACGCAAGGCAATCGCAAACACAAGATGTTTGTTTCGAGGTTTGAGCCACCGCTCTACTCCCCGCCTTCACCTCCGTGAAGGGTTTCCACTATCCACCGAGGATGATTACAACGGTCTACCGAAGACCCGAGCACCGAGCTCCACCAAGTACAATAACCTCTACCGAAGAGGTGTCTCCACAAGAACAGGATGAGGAACAAGTAACCAAAGTGATCACAACTAGATCACTAAACTCTTTACAATATCTCACTCTTTTACAACTTCCTTATAGGATGAGTAAGGGATTTTTGGCTCTATGAAGTGTAGTGAGAAAAATTCAGTTGTAGAATGATCTTTGCTAACAAAATACAACTACAAAACAAGCTCAAGAAAGAGTTGGAAATGGAGAGCTTAAACACTTTTCTTTTCTCTTTGAAAACTTTGAAAACTTGAGGATTTTTCTTAGTGTTTTGCAAGAGACTCTCCTCCTCTATTTATAGGGAGAGAAATAGGTTAAAAACAATTTATTTTAAGCTTATTTGCTCTGAAAAAGTTCTCCAAAACCTAAGAAAAAGGTCTGCAAAAACAGATCAAAAAACAGATTTCAAAATTGCACAAAAGAGGAAAGAGCCGTTGGGCTGTTGCAGGCCTGGCGGTCGACCGGGCCGGTCGACCGCCAGCTCAGCTGGCAAAGAGCCGTTGGCTCGGGTCGACCGGTCGGGTCGACCGTCCTAAAAGACAAAACACAGCTTTCTTCTTGCGGTCGACCGGGCGGTCGACCCAGAAAACCCGAGAGCAACTGCTTTCAGTCGGTCGACCCGGGCGGTCGGCCGACAGACGTGCACAAACGTGCACGTCCTGGCACTGGCGCCGGTCGACCGTGCCGGTCGGCCGGTCAGCCTTAAACAGGAAAATCAGCAGGATTTTGAACTTGGAAAATTTTGTAAAAAATGTTTTGAAGTAGGAAAGGTAAGTAATAATCTGGAAAGAGTATGTATACATGATCTAAACAAGATATATGTCTTTGTAAAACTTGGAGTCATGTATATTTGTCAAGTCATGAGAAAAACTTCAAAAACAAAAACTCTAACTATAAAAACTTGTGTACAAAAACATGTGTGTGTATCCTAGAGCCAATTTCCAAAACTCAACCTTTAACAATCTAATTCTTACATTGGTTCTAAATACTACAAGTGCTTCAAGAGGGCTTTTCACCATAAGGTCTTCAACACTTGATTCTTGAGCCCAATTTGAGTTGACTTGAGTCCAAAACACTTGCTTATAGGGAATAAACCTTCTAGTTGAGTTAGAACCCTGAAACACACTTAACCAATAAACAATATTAGTACAAATAACTAATATGTTTTGTAATCATCAAAACACACTAAAAACGGGTGATTGTAACCTTGGGCCAACAATCTCCCCCTTTTTGATGATGACAAAACATATACGTTATTTAAACAAAAATGGAAGAAGAGCTTGGAAAGCTCCCCCTCAAATAATGCTATGTATCAAGAATGACTATGAAAAGCTAAATACATAAGGCATTGAAAACACATAGTTTTGTTAAAAACTTAAATACATAGTACACCATAAACAAACAAAACAACAAACAAACTTATACTTTTTCTCCCCCTTTTTGTCATACATCAAAAAGGGTTAAACAAAACAAAAACAAAAGAAATTTTTCTTTAAAAATCCATAATGCAAACATTCAACTCACCACAAATAAAAGAGAATCTAGCATAATCTAAAGGTTTAGTAAAAATATCGGCAAGTTGAAAATCGGTAGAAACATAGTCTATATCAATATCACCTTTCTCATAATGATCTCTAAGAAAGTGATACCTAATGTCAATGTGTTTGGTTTTACTATGTTGATTTTCATTCTTTGTCATGTGAATAGTACTAGTATTATCACAAAATATTTTAACATGATCAAAGTGTAAATCATAGTCGAGGAGAGTATGTTTCATCCAAAGGACTTGTGCACAACAAGCTCCGGCTGCAACATACTCCGCCTCGGCGGTTGAAAGGGCTACCGAATTTTGCTTTTTAGAAGACCAAGATACAAGACAATTACCTAGGAATTGACATGTTCCACTTGTGCTCTTCCTATCTACCCTACAACCCGCATAGTCGGCATCCGAAAAACTCGTCATTGAAAATTGGCCGGTTTTCGGATACCACAAACCCATTTCAATAGTGCCCTTAAGGTATCTAATTATGCGTTTAACCGCAATTATATGAGACTCTTTAGGACAAGATTGAAAACGTGCACAAAGACAAACGGAAAACATAATATCCGGCCTACTAGCCGTCAAATACAATAAACTACCAATCATGCTACGATAAAGCTTAATGTCTACACTTTTACCTTGTTCATCCTTGTCAAGCTTGGTAGTTGTTGCTATGGGAGTTTTGCTCACTTTAGATCCTTCAAGCCCGAACCTTTTGATTAATTCCTTTGTGTACTTGGCTTGATTGATGAAGATCCCATCCTTCCTTTGCTTGATTTGGAGTCCAAGGAAATAGTTGAGTTCCCCCATCATAGACATTTCAAATTCTTCCTTCATGCATGATTCAAAAGCTTGGCAAAGAGATTCATTAGTAGACCCAAAAATAATATCATCTACATAAATTTGCACAATAAGAATATCATTTTCTACATGTTTTGTAAACAATGTTGTATCAATTTTTCCTTTCTTAAAACCATTTGAAATTAAAAATGAAGAAAGTCTTTCATACCAAGCCCTAGGGGCTTGTTTTAAACCATAAAGAGCTTTATCTAATTTAAACACAAAATCCGGATGTGTAGGATCAACAAACCCCGGGGGCTGTTTAACATACACCTCCTCTTCAATAAAGCCATTTAGAAAAGCACTTTTAACATCCATTTGAAATAATTTAAAATCTTTATATGAGGCAAACGCTAGTGTCATCCCTATGGCTTCAAGCCGTGCTACGGGTGCAAAGGTTTCTTCAAAATCGATCCCTTCGATTTGAGTGTAACCTTGGGCAACTAACCTAGCTTTATTCCTAACAACGTTACCCGATTCATCCAACTTGTTCTTAAAGATCCACTTAGTACCAATTGTTGGTCTATCGTGGGGCCTAGGAACAAGGTGCCAAACTTGGTTGCGCTCAAATTGATTGAGTTCCTCTTGCATAGCTAGCAACCAATATGAATCGGCCTCGGCTTCGAGGACGTTCTTGGGTTCAACATGAGAAATGAATGCATAATGACCACAATAATCATGAAGTTTAGAGCGAGTGGTTACCCCTTTAGATACTTCACCTATGACGAGGTCCTTGGGATGATGAGGATTGTATCTCCAACCCTTTGGAAGTTGTTGAGTAGGCTCCACGTCAATTGATTGAATTTCATGTCCTTGAGCCTCTTCTACTTTAGCTTCACTTCATCATCCTTTGGCTTGTCTCCCATAGTAGGTGTATCCTCCAAGGTCACTTTCTCCAAGCCTTCATCCAATGCATCTATTTCTACAACATTCTTAACAAACAAATTAGATTCTTCAAACTTAACATGTATAGATTCCTCAATAGTCAAAGATGATCTATTGAAGATTCTATAAGCCTTGCTAGTGTTAGAATAACAAAAAAAATAGCCTCATAAAATCTAGCATCAAATTTTCCTAAATTATCTTTTGTATTTAAAACAAAACATTTGCATCCAAAAACCTTGAAATATGAAACATTTGGTTTTCTAGAAAAGTACATTTCAAAAGAAGTTTTTGAAGTATTTTTACACAGGAAAACACGATTTGATATATAGCATGATGTATTAACGGTCTCGGCCCACAAATAATGTGGTAGACCATATTCACTTAGCATTGTCCTAGCCATCTCTTGTAAAGTTCGATTTTTCCGTTCAACTACTCCATTTTGTTGTGGAGTTCTAGGACAAGAAAGTTCATGCTTTATTCCATGTTCTTCACAAAAAGTGGTAAAGGGTAGGTTAATGAACTCACCTCCTCTATCACTTCTTATCCTTAAAATTGAAACATCTTTTTCTTTTTCAACTCTTTTCTTAAAGGTTTGGAAATATGAAAAAGCTTGATTTTTGTGTTCAAGAAAGAAAACCCAAGTAAATCGTGAAAAGTCATCAACCAAAACAACTGCAAATCTATTCCCACTTAGACTTTTGGTTTGTGTAGGGCCAAATAGATCCATATGGATTAACTCCAAAGGACGTGATGTCATGATATCCTTAATTGACTTGAAAGAAGACTTAGTTTGTTTCCCAAATTGACATGCGTCACAAACTCGGTCCTTTTCAAAATTCAAACAAGGAATACCTTTCACCATTTCCTTTGTGTTTAATCTAGATATATGATCAAAAGAAATGTGGCCTAATCTCCTATGCCACAACCAAGAGTCGTCATCGAGGGCTTTTAAACAGGTAATATTACAAGACATATTAGACATATCTATCATATAAACATTACTTTCACGAAAACCGAAAAACACACAAGTATTAGAAACTCTATCAATTACTTTACAAACTACATTATCAAAAACAACATCAAAGCCTTTATCACAAAGTTGACTAACACTCAAGAGGTTATGCTTGAGGCCATCAACTAAAACTACATTCTCAATTAAAGGGGATGTGCCGAGTTTTACATTACCAATACCGATGATTTTACCCTTGGCATCATCTCCGAAGGTGACGGTGCCACCTTCATGGTATCTTGATAGGGTTGCAAAGTTGTTGATGTCCCAAGTCATGTGCCTTGAGCAACCACTATCAAGATACCACAATCCTCTACGTCGTTGGGCCTTGGAAGGTACCTACATCATTTAACAAATTCATTGACTTTGGTACCCAAATTTTCTTGGGTCCTTGAAAGTTAGTGTTTCGAACCCAAACATTATGACATGATGCACTTAGTTTATCATAGCAAAAATTAGCTAAGTGCCCTTTCCGCCCACAATGTGAACATGAGTACACTCTACCATACATGAATGCATGATGTGTGTGTGAAGTGTGAGCATGTTTTGGGGGTTTGCCACGATGTAAAGGTTGTGTGGTATGAACATGAGCATGAGCATGGTAAACATTTTCTTAGGGGCTTGTTTCTTAGGAAACATGGCCTCTATCTTCTTCTTATCAAACTCACAATTTTTTAAAACAATTCCTAATGAGTCTATTCTTTCTTTAAGCATGGTAATCTCATTAGAATCAACTAGTGGGGACTTGCCTTTACAAGAAATCTTATATTTGTCAAAATCTTTTTGGGTGGAAACAAGAGTGGAAAGTAATTCATCTTTTTCTTTAGAAAGAGTAAAAACTTGATGATTAAGAGATTCATTTTTCTTTTCATTTTTAAATACTTTTTCTTTAGGAAATCATAATTATGTGATAATTCTACAAAAGCTTCTCCTAGTTCATCCATGGAAAGTTCATCATTAAGAGAAGTGGAAGGGGTTACCTTGCTTGTGCTTTCATTTGCCATGAAGCACATGTTGGCGGTATCAATCTCCTCCTCGGATTCGCTCTCGGAATCCCATGTAGCTTTCATTGCCTTCTTCTTGTAAGGCTTCTTTGAGGTGGAGGGCTTCACTTTATCCGGGCACTCCGCAACAATGTGTCCCGGTCTTTGGCAATTGAAGCAAATTATCTTTCGTTCTTCTTTGCCTCCTTGCCATCTCCTTCTTCCTTGGAATTTAGCCTTGTTATACATCCTCCGGACGTTCTTTACAAGAAGTGAGAGCTCTTCGTCATCTTCTTCTTCATCGTCTTCGTCGGAGTGTGTAGATTGACTCTTGAAGGCTATAGTCTTTTTCTTGGAAGGAGCCATATCTTCCCTTGCCTTTCTTTCCATCTCATGGGTTTTGAGGTTCCCAATGAGACCTATTAGCTCCATCTCCTCCTTGTCATTGAGTTCCTTCAAGGTTGTTGCTTTTACTTCCCATGAAGGAGGAAGAGCCCGGATGATCTTTCTTACTCTTTGGTCATTGTCAATACCATCACCTAGAGAAGAAAGTCCATTAGTAATCTTAGTAAATTTTGTAACCATATCATCTATGGTTTCATTTTCTTGCATGCAAAAGTTTTCATATTGGGACCGAAGAAGGTCTATCTTAGCCCTCTTCACTTGTGAGGTCCCCTCATGTGTAATTAGCAAGTGTGTCCAAATTTCATATGCGAACTTGCAATGAATAACTCTAGCTATATCATCATCATTAAGGGCTTGAAGTAGTGCATAGTGAGCCCTAGCATTGGCATCAAATTCCTTAGTCTCAATTTCGGACCAAGTGGATTCATCACCGGGGGTGCACTAAAGGGTTTGGTCACGGCCTTTGCAACTCAACTTCCTAGAGATTGCAAGAAAACGGTCATCTTAACCTTCCATATGGGAAAGTTAAGTCCATCAAACTTAGGAGGGGTTTTAATTCCATCGGCCATTTTTACTAAGTGAGAATGAATGAAATGATTAGCAATATTAGGATCTCTCTAAGGTTGTTAAGCCAAAAACCTAGAGTCCAAGCTCTGATACCAATTGAAAAACACCTAGAGGGGGGTGAATAGGTGTAATTGCTAATCTAACAATCTTTTTAAAACTAAGATGGATGAATGATGCAACGATCTCTCAAAACAAGACTAAGAGCCGAATACCCCGTGAGAGGTTCTGAACTCCTTCCTCCCAATTCCCCTTGAATGGGTTAGAGGTGCGCAATGCAACCTTGTTGTATGAGAATTGATCGAACAAATAATGAATAATATGCAATGATGAAATGCACACAAGATATATCACAAGTATCACAAGCAATAACACAAGGAAAGAAAACTAGATCTCAAGCAAGTAATTGATAGCAATAGAGTGCAAGAGAAATTTAAAGCAAAAATGGACGCAAGGCAATCGCAAACACAAGATGTTTGTTTCGAGGTTCGAGCCACCGCTCTATTCTCCGCCTTCACCTCCGTGAAGGGTTTCCACTATCCACCGAGGATGATTACAACGGTCTACCGAAGACCCGAGCACCGAGCTCCACCAAGTACAATAACCTCTACCGAAGAGGTGTCTCCACAAGAACAGGATGAGGAACAAGTAACCAAAGTGATCACAACTAGATCACTAAACTCTTTACAATATCTCACTCTTTTACAACTTCCTTATAGGATGAGTAAGGGATTTTTGGCTCTATGAAGTGTAGTGATAAAAACTCAGTTGTAGAATGAACTTTGCTAACAAAATACAACTACAAAACAAGCTCAAGAAAGAGTTGGAAATGGAAAGCTTAAACACTTTTCTTTTCTCTTTGAAAACTTTGAAAACTTGAGGATTTTTCTTAGTGTTTTGCAAGAGACTCTCCTCCTCTATTTATAGGGAGAGAAATAGGTTAAAAATAATTTATTTTAAGCTTATTTGCTCTGAAAAAGTTCTCCAAAACCTCAGAAAAAGGTCTGCAAAAACAGATCAAAAAACAGATTTCAAAATTGCACAAAAGAGGAAAGAGCCGTTGGGCTGTTGCAGGCCTGGCGGTCGACCGGGCCGGTCGACCGCCAGCTCAGCTGGCAAAGAGCCGTTGGCTCGGGTCGACCGGTCGGGTCGACCGTCCTAAAAGACAAAACACAGCTTTCTTCTTGCGGTCGACTGGGCGGTCGACCCAGAAAACCCGAGAGCAACTGCTTTCAGTCGGTCGACCCGGGCGGTCGGCCGACAGACGTGCACAAACGTGCACGTCCTGGCACTGGCGCCGGTCGACCGTGCCGGTCGGCCGGTCAGCCTTAAACAGGAAAATCAGCAGGATTTTGAACTTGGAAAATTTTGTAAAAAATGTTTTGAAGTAGGGAAAGGTAAGTAATAATCTAGAAAGAGTATGTATACATGATCTAAACAAGATATATGTCTTTGTAAAACTTGGAGTCATGTATATTTGTCAAGTCATGAGAAAAACTTCAAAAACAAAAACTCTAACTATAAAAACTTGTGTACAAAAACATGTGTGTGTATCCTAGAGCCAATTTCCAAAACTCAACCTTTAACAATCTAATTCTTACATTGGTTCTAAATACTACAAGTGCTTCAAGAGGGCTTTTCACCATAAGGTCTTCAACACTTGATTCTTGAGCCTAATTTGAGTTGACTTGAGTCCAAAACACTTGCTTATAGGGAATAAACCTTCTAGTTGAGTTAGAACCCTGAAACACACTTAACCAATAAACAATATTAGTACAAATAACTAATATGTTTTGTAATCATCAAAACACACTAAAAACGGGTGATTGTAACCTTGGGCCAACATATTGTACCTCATCTTCTTCTTGCGCCATGAAATAAATGTTGGCATGTTCAGTGGCTTCTTCTTCGTCAGAGGAAGAGGAATCACTATTTTCCCATGATGCTTAATAGTCTTCTTCTTTTTAAACTTTTTGCTCTTGAATTTACCTTTATTTTTGAGCAATGGGCAATCCTTCTTTATTTGACCTGTTTTATTACAATTAAAACATTTAAACTTACCTTGCTTCAAGAACTTTCTGAATTTTTTTGAGAGCATTGCCATCTCCTCTTCATCGTCATCTGAATTGTCCGTATCTGAGGATGCATGGAAGGCAAGTTCTTTCTTCTTTGAGAAAGGTTGTTGTTCATCCTTCTTTCTGTCTTCCAGTTGTACTTCATATGCCATTAAATTACCAATAAGGTTTTCTAATGACATAGTGGAGAGATCATTTGCTTTTTCGATTGCAGTTGTCTTCTTCTCCCAATCTGATGTAAGTGCACGAAGGATCTTGCGAACTTTTTCGACTTGGGTGTATTCCTTTTCAAGGGATGCTAAGGAATTTGTTATGTTGGTGAACCTTGTAACCATTTCTGAGATGGTTTCATTCTCCTTCATTTTGAATAGTTCAAACCTGTGGACAAGAATAGAAATTTTAGATTCTTTAACCTTATTTGTGCCTTCATGTGTTACCTGTAGAGTGTGCCATATTTGATTTATAGATGTGGCTATTGACACACGATTGAATTCTTCTTTGGTTAAGGCGCAGAATAATGCATTCATCGCTTTGGTATCAAGGTTCGCATTCTTCTTTTGATCATCACTCCAAGCGCTGTAATTGGTAGTCGGTTTGGTGTACGCTGCTTCTACTATATTCCATATTTCGTAGTTGAGCGATTGCAAGGAAATTTTCATTCTACACTTTCAGTAGTTGTAGTTCGATCCATCAAATAGTGGTGGACATTGTGTAGAATGTACTTCTCTGAATTGCGATGAAGGAAACTCCGTTGCCATCCTTGTAGGTTGTTGACTGGGTATGCAGGGCTCTGATAGAGTATGCCGGGCGGGCTCTGATACCAATTGTAGGATCTAAAAATTACGTCAACACTCAAACAAAGATATTAGAGTTAAATAAAAGAACTTGCATAAAAGGAAATAAATCACAGAAAGTAAATTAAATGCAAACACAAGTGATTTATCTTGGTTCGGTCCTCTTGACTTACATCCAGTCCCCAAGCCACCCGCTTGAGATTTTCCTTTAACCTTTGATTTTGTACACCTAAAAACAACACCTTGTATATCACTTGACAAATCCCATTTGCCAAATGTATACAACTCTTCTTACAACCAAGAAGACACAACACCTTGTACAACCTCTCTTCAACCCGAAGGCACTCTTGTACAATCGTTCTCTTTTAGTGAATACAATCAATCCTATAAGCCTTAAATCTGTATGTGATCGTGAACAAGAACTCTTATAGGTGGACTCTCAGAAATCTTCACTAAAGGATTAGAATTTAAGTGAAGAATTGAAAGTGAAAACAGTTTTCTGAAAAACAGATTTTTGAACACAGTTTTTGGGCAGAAAACTATTGATATGAAATTGGTGTATTTAGCCTAGGACAAAATCCCTATTTATAGCTGAAATCTATGGTCAGTTAGGGTAGTTATCAGGACAAATTTGAATATTAAAACGTTAGATAAAACACCAGAAATCAGAGACTGTCTAACAGTCAGAAACTGCCATTAGTCCACTTGAGTCATGGATTAGTCGACTAGAAGAACAACTTTTGCCTATATTAGTCGACTAATAAAGGGGCAAGTCGACTAGGGAATGGCTAATACAAAAGACATGTTTCTGAAAACTGAATATAGTCAACCAGTTATAAGTCGACTAGGTCATATATTAGTCGACTATAAAGACTTATAAGTCGACTAATAGTGCATACAGATCAGAAACAAAAAGTTGGTATGCATTTAGAAATAAACTTAAGTCGACTATAGTTAAGGGTTAGTCGACTATAGTTGGTATAAGTCGACTATGCTTGGTAATAAGTCGACTTATAGAGTTAAGATGTGTGTGTATGTTCAAGGCTTTTAACATTCTAATAAATATTATAATACACATCCATAGCCATTATTCTTGAGAAGTCTTGAGCATGTAGAACGCTTGTATAAACTTGTGAGATAGAGCTACAATGAAATGGCTTCATAAATGTATCATCAGAATCAGGTTCCAACATTCTCCCCCTTTTTGATGATGACACTTTGTGTGCATGAAAAAAACTCCCCTTGCAGAGAATATGTTATATGTTCTCCCCCTGCATAGAACAGGTTATAATAAATATAGAAAAATATGTGTTCTCTCCCTGCAAAAAATATATCATAACATATATATACATATGATAAATGTTTAAAATATTTTCTTATTAAACTTTTTATTTGATACCTGAAAGATAAACATTAAAATGGTACCAATCATTTATAAGATCAAAACATTAACCTTTAGGAATCCAAACCCAATTTGAATTTGGTTTCCATCTCTTAGTATACATATAATTGCATGAATTACATATATAATGTATGTATGATGCAATATAAGTATTTTTATCAACAATGCTTAAGTTTTTAGGAATCCATATGAACTTATTCTTAATTCTTTTTGAAATAATATCAGTATTTCTTTTCACAAAAGAATTATATGGATTATGATTCTTTTTAGAAACATGTATAGATTTTTCACTTTGATTTAAGAATCTAAGACCATAATGATTATGTGACATCTTTTGATATGATAACAAATCATTTAACTTTTCTTTTCCTTGATTAAATTTAGTCACATTTTCAAAATCTCTTCATACTTCATTTTGAAACTTGATATGTCTTTATTTAAAACAATAATTTTTTCATTTAAAGACAAAGTTTCCTTTTTAAGCATAACATTTTCTTTTATAAAATTCTCACTATCCTTTTTCAATGATGATATCACTTTTTTAAAATCATCTTTTTAAGAATTTATAGAAGAAATTTGAGAAACATAACATGAATTTTCTATGAAAAGTTTTTCGTTTTCCTTTAACAAAACTTTATTCTTTATCTTTTCATTCTTAAGATCATTGTATAATTCATGAAATGCATCTAAGAGTTTAGTATATTGTACCTCATCTTCCTCTTGCGTCATGAAATAAATGTTGGCATGTTCAGTGGCTTCTTCTTCGTCAGAGGAAGAGGAATCACTATTTTCCCATGATGCTTGATAGTCTTTCTTCTTTTTGAACTTTTTGCTCTTGAATTTACCTTTATTTTTGAGCAATGGGAAATCCTTCTTCATTTGACCTGTTTTATTACAATTAAAACATTTAAACTTACCTTGCTTCAAGAACTTTCTGAATTTTCTTGAGAGCATTGCCATCTCCTCTTCATCGTCATCTGAATTGTCCGTATCTGAGGATGCATGGAAGGCAAGTTCTTTCTTCTTTGAGAAAGGTTTTTGTTCATCCTTCTTTCTGTCTTCCAGTTGTACTTCATATGCCATTAAATTACTAATGAGGTTTTCTAATGACATAGTGGAGAGATCATTTGCTTCTTCGATTGCAGTTGTCTTCTTCAACCAATCTGATGTAAGTGCACGAAGGATCTTGCGAACTTTTTCGACTTGGGTGTATTCCTTTCCAAGGGATGCTAAGGAATTTGTTATGTCGGTGAACCTTGTAACCATTTCTGAGATGGTTTCATTTTTCTTCATTTTAAATAGTTCAAACCTGTGGACAAGAATAAAAATTTTAGATTCTTTAACCTTATTTGTGCCTTCATGTGTTACCTGTAGAGTGTGCCATATTTGATTTGCAGATGTGGCTATTGACACACGATTGAATTCTTCTTTGGTTAAGGCACAAAATATTGCATTCATCGCTTTGCCATTAAGGTTCGCATTCTTCTTTTGATCATCACTCAAAGCGCTGTAATTGCTAGTCAGTTTGGTGTACACTGCTTCTACAATATTCTATAGTTCTTAGTTGAGCGATTGCAAGTAAATCTTCATTCTATACTTTCAGTAGTTGTAGTTTGTGATTGATACACAATATTGCATATTTTACCACATAATCCCCATGCATATTGCAAATAAATATATGATTTTTACTCATCTTCTCTATATATTTGCAGGTTCACACTCTAATGGAGAGATAGCCCAATAATCACTTTAATTAGCAATAATTAAAGGGATTAAATCTAAGATTAAAATAAACCCCAAGATTTGAAATCAGAATCCAGAGAGATCCGCGCGCCAATTGAAGATTCTAGAAGGCCACGTGGATAACAACCTCTCAACCAACCTACAACAGAATTCTATTTCCCAACAGAATCCGTTTTGCCGCGCCCTTGCCGCGCGCTCGCGGCAGTTCCAGGGTTGTTGAGATCCGGATTTTGCGCCAACAGACAGGGCTCTTGAAGCTTCTCTCTCAGCCTATAAATATCTGCACCTGACCTGCGAGAAAAGACTGAATGGAGAAGAGAGGAGAAATTGTTAGTTGTTGTAATTTTCATAGGTTTTTCTCTAGGTTTTAGTTCTTTAGATCCCTCTTCTTC
Source organism: Agave tequilana (assembly GCA_038442645.1). Taxonomy (NCBI): domain Eukaryota; kingdom Viridiplantae; phylum Streptophyta; class Magnoliopsida; order Asparagales; family Asparagaceae; genus Agave; species Agave tequilana. Next base: position 856,148 of record JAVJIF010000391.1, on the reverse strand, counting down.
TTCCCTAGAAATCATTGCAAGAGAGAGTTGTAAGAGAGAGAGAGAGAGCTTGTACATCAAGGAGTGACAACTTGAAGCAATGCAAGGATTCATCCATTCTCTTCATCTCTACTTGAGCTTGGTTCTAGTTTAATTGCTTTCTTTACTTGCTTTCTTTACTTTCTTGCAATTTACTTCATGCTTTGCTTTTCTTCATTAATGGCTTGTAGCTAATTTTTCTACCATGTACTAGCTAACCACTAGCCTTGCCATCTTCACTAACTCATGGGTGATTGCTTTAGTTCATCTTACAAGTTGGATGGTCTTCTCTTCTCCGATGGGTTAAACCACCCTTCATCTACATGAGAAAGTAATTAGATCAACACGCAAGACAAACCTACGCCGATGAAATCAACATGAGGCACGCCTTCACTATCACGGAGTTTAGTAAGTGTTGGTAAGGTAGTAAGGTAAGCTAGTCATGGTTTGCTTCTTCAAGTTTACTTTCTTTTTAGTTGTTAGTCCAAATCCAATCTTCTTTGATTTCTTTCCACTTTTCCATCATGAACATATCCATCCATTCTTTCACTTCTTTTTCATTTGATTGTTTTATTCTTTTAAACAAAGAAGAATTCTCGTTTTACATCTTCACTACGGACTGTAACGCTTCCATCGCTAGCTCTCCCTGAGAATCGACTCGGTATAACCCTATGCTATAACGGAGATAGGAAAGGGTACATCGAATACATTTTTATACTCCACAATACAACACCTTTCCCGTCTTAATCAAAATGGCGCCGTTGCCGGGGATTATTGGCGCCATTTTTTAGCACTATCCTTTCTTATCATAATCAAAATGGCGCCGTTGCCGGGGAGAGCAACGTATTTTCTTTAAAGTGAAGAACTAAACGAATCTTCTTCTCTGTTGCAGGTTACAGGTTGAAGAACAGGAAAATTTTAATTGCAGTATACATATAAGTGGACCTGGGCCTCTGCTCTCGAAAGCAGAGACCAGGATCCCTCAGTTTTGCCGCGGAATCCTGGTTTTTGCCGCGGATCTGCGGCAATCCTGAGTTGACTACTCACAAAATTTCTGCAGGGTCTCCAGCTCTGCAAAATACAGCTTCTGCTATACTTGAATTCCTGTATTTTTCACCATATACCTGTTAATTTAATCAACAGTAAAAAATTGTTTGAAATTGTTAAAAATTGTTTAGACATTTGCATTCTAGGCACGTGTCTTTCAATTCCTTTACTTTTACTGTTGAAGAGTGCTGGAGGCAAGGTACGTTTTGCATTGCATGTAGACTAAGAATCATCTCTTGCTTGATTTTCATGCTTTGAGTGAATTCTAGTTATATTTCTTGTACACTTGCACAATTCAATTTTAAGGGCATACCCGTAAATAAGATAAGGTGGGGAGTTCATTACCCTTTCCTTAGCCCGCAAATCATTTTCCCAAGCACTCACTAACCCAAGCCTAATTTAATAAAAAAATAGACGTTGGCCCTAGGGACATCTGGACTCATTTAGGAGATTATCCTAAGGGGGAAAAGTGTTAGAAATAGACTCTTGCAAAATCAGTGTCTAGGAAAGGGATTGAGGGCCGAAAGCCCGAAGGTTGCTGGTTACTTAATTAAGGAACGTCTCTGACGGAAAACCTCCCACCAACCTTGCCCTTCCCTGGCTGATTAACTTGTGGTCTACGTCTACATTAAGCCTCTCGTGGACGATCTAATCAGTTAGGAGTCGTCTAGGTCTAGGTCAACCATTCTTTTGGCTTGGTTTTGATTTTTTTTCTTTTCTTTTTGTTTGTTGTTTGATTTTTCTTTTTGTTTGTGATTGTTTGTGATATGGAATTCAACAATAATAATTCTTTCAATCCGAACATGAATCCATATTTCACACTAACTCCATTCTATTCGGATAATTCAAACCCGGTGTTTTATAATATGCACCAACCAAATACACCGGGTTGGCCTTATCCGAATCAATATGACCCATACCCCCTAATAATTATAATTTCCATAATAATTTCAACTCTTTACCGAGTCATTGGGAATTCACGTACCCCGAGTCAAATTCTCAAATTCCTTGTCCACCATATTTACCTTGTCCACAGTATTCATGTCCCGATTTCGCTTCATATACTCCTTTTTCTGAACCATCAATTGAAGAAAAATCTGAGTTACTAAGGAGTATAGAAGCCAATTTACAGAGAGTCGAGCAAAAACTTCAAGAACCATTTGCCTCTCCAATTCCACCATATTTTCAAGAGTCTTACTCAATTCCACCTTTTCCTAATGAACAACCACTTGTCATGGAAACGAGTAAAGATTTCTTGTGTGAGTCCACTCTTCCACACATTTTTGACTCACAATTTCACCATCACTTCCAAGACAACACTTCATCTTTTCATCAAAATAATGAAATCATCAATTATGGAAAGATGCTTGAAGACATGACTCATGCTCAAAATGCTAGAAATCGTGACATAGATTTGATGATCCAAACTCTTCATTCTCATCCTATTTCTAATGTCACTAGCCACTCTGTTAAAACCAAAGAGTCATGTAGTCTTGGAAATCCAGATTCAATTTCAGCACAATCACCTGAACTTGTCCAAAATTCAGATCCCATTGACATTTTGGCAAGTTTTCCTTTTACTGAAATTGAACTTGAACATGAACATGATCCTGAACTTCCACTTGATGATTCAATTCTACTTACTGATTCAATTATGACTCCAGTGTCTTCACATGATTTCACTTCATTTCCCGAGTCAGTATTGAATCCAGTACCTATCCATTGTGAAATTGAATCACCAATCTCTTTTGATGATCATATTGAACTTGACCAATTCCATACTTTTGAAAGTCCCATTGATAAATTGGCAAGTTCTCATTTTTGTGGAATTGAACTACATGAGGAATGTGATCTTGAACTCCAACTTAGTGATTCAATTCTTTTTCCTGATTCAATAATGACTCCGGTATCTTTACCTGACATAAATCTTTTCCCGGAGTCAACTTTGGATCCTGTCCCAATTCATAATGAAATTGAATCACCCATCCTTGAGGATCATCTTGAACTTGACCAATTATACACTTCTGAAAATCCTATTGACAAATTGGCAAGTTCTTCATTTTTTGATATTGAACTCAATGTGGAATGTGACTCTGACCCTCAAGTTTGTGATTTAGTTCAAATACCTGAATCATTATTAACTCCTGTTTTGTTACCCAATTTGAGTAACATTTTAGAGTCAGTTTTGATTCCCAACCCTCCTGAACTTGAATCACTAATCTTAGATAGTCACATTCCATCTGGGGGAAATGATTGTGGATTTGAGCTTCATTTTCTTGACTTGGACCCAATTCATGAACTCACTTCGACTCCTGAACCTTTACTTGATTTCAGTCACCTTCCTGAGTCAGTGTTAGTTTCTGTCCATCCCGAGTCCAAGTCGACCATTCTATCATTTCATAATCCATTCTGGGACAAGGATCTTGATAAATTTGACTCTGAAATTATTTTAGAAATTTGGAAATTAGATGGGGACATGTACTTAATAAAAATCTTCCATGGATTTATCTTTTTAGTGGGTCATATTCATGATATTTCTGGTGGGTTCCTCAAAACCCAACGTAATAATGATTGGGCCATGTTTCGTGGACCAATCAGACCACCACCGGAACCACCACCTTAAGGTAATTTTTTTTCCTTCCCTCTTCATTTTTGTTTCATGCATACATATATCATGATGCATTGAGGACAATGCATGAAATAAGTGTGGGGGAGGGTTTACTAACATAGGATTTTCATTTTCTTTTTAGGTTTTTATTTTCTTTTAGATTTTACCTTTCTTTATAGATTTTCTATTTTTTTTAGATTTTACTTTTAGTGAATAAAAATAAAATATAAAAAAAAAACTTTTTGAAATAAGAGACAAAGTTTAGATCTATTTTAAGAAAATTAAGATGTATCTTAGAAATTAAGAAAGCCTTAATTATGACATCTTAAACCTAGTTGAAATAATAGATCTTGTTTAAAATTATAGGCTAAGTAAGTAAAATTGGTGAGATATTTTTATCTTGAATTTTTTGCCTTAGATAATATGCACTTTACACTTACACATTTCTTGGGATGGAGACAAAGACCAAAAATGCCATATAAATAAAAAAAAGAAAAAGAAAAAAATATATAAATAAAACATCACCTATTAAGCTGGAGAATTGTGCCTCAAGAAGCATGATTATTCACGCCTAACGGTGGTAAAGGAAATAAATAATCCCCTTTAGTTTTGTGGCCTTTTTTACTCGAGACCTTAAATCCGAGGGATGTTTTCTCATCTGGTGCCCTAAGACCATCTGGTTTGGGAGTCATTGGTTAAAGGCTCGTTACAAGGGTAAACTAGAAAGCCTAAACTAAGGGAAGAAAAAGCAGAAAAAATATATATATAAATAAATGGTTTTATGGTTAGAGTTGAAATCCCAGAAATTTTCACTGAGCATGGTGTGCATACTATCTAGGTTTTATGAAAGATAAAGTATTCAATCCAATTTTGAATTCTTACCTTAATTGAAGACAAGATCTTGCATAGAGACTAAGTTTAAGAAAGAATGATTATAGGTGGACTTATGACCTAAGATCACTTATATTTTTGCAAAAATAGTTCGTAAACTTGTTTCCCTTTTCAAAATGCGTTTTCAAAACACTAACATTTGTCTTCTTTCTTTATGGATTTTGTGGGTGTAATCCGCTGAAAACCCTCAGGAGACAACACTCCTCCTCTAGGGTAACCTAGAGGTTTAACGGCTTGTTGCACATGCTCAGTGCAATCGCGTCACCTGCGAAAGTGGTGTAATAAAATTTGTAGTATAGTTTTTCTTTTCTTTTTCTTTGTTTTGCTCGGGACGAGCAAAAGAATAAGTGTGGGGGTGTGATTGATACACAATATTGCATATTTTATCACATAATCCCCATGCATATTGCAAATAAATATATGATTTTTACTCATCTTCTCTATATATTTGCAGGTTCACACTCTAATGGAGAGATAGCCCAATAATCACTTTAATTAGCAATAATTAAAGGGATTAAATCCAAGATTAAAATAAACCCCAAGATTTGAAATCAGAATTCAGAGAGATCCGCGCGCCAATTGAAGATTCTAGAAGGCCACGTGGATAACAACCTCTCAACCAACCTACAACAGAATTCTGTTTCCCAACAGAATCCGTTTTGCCGCGCCCTTACCGCGCGCTCGCGGCAGTTCCAGGGTTGTTGAGATCCGGATTTTGCGCCAACAGACAGGGCTCTTGAAGCTTCTCTCTCAGCCTATAAATATCTGCACCTGACCTGCGAGAAAAGACTGAATGGAGAAGAGAGGAGAAATTGTTAGTTGTTGTAATTTTCATAGGTTTTTCTCTAGGTTTTAGTTCTTTAGATCCCTCTTCTTCTTCCTAGAAATCATTGCAAGAGAGAGTTGTAAGAGAGAGAGAGAGAGCTTGTACATCAAGGAGTGACAACTTGAAGCAATGCAAGGATTCATCCATTCTCTTCATCTCTACTTGAGCTTGGTTCTAGTTTAATTGCTTTCTTTACTTGCTTTCTTTATTTTCTTGCAATTTACTTCATGCTTTGCTTTTCTTCATTAATGGCTTGTAGCTAATTTTTCTATCATGTACTAGCTAACCACTAGCCTTGCCATCTTCACTAACTCATGGGTGATTGCTTTAGTTCATCTTGCAAGTTGGATGGTCTTCTCTTCTCCGATGGGTTAAACCACCCTTCATCTACATGAGAAAGTAATTAGATCAACACGCAAGACAAACCTACGCCGATGAAATCAACATGAGGCACGCCTTCACTATCACGGAGTTTAGTAAGTGTTGGTAAGGTAGTAAGGTAAGCTAGTCATGGTTTGCTTCTTCAAGTTTACTTTCTTTTTAGTTGTTAGTCCAAATCCAATCTTCTTTGATTTCTTTCCACTTTTCCATCATGAACATATCCATCCATTCTTTCACTTCTTTTTCATTTGATTGTTTTATTCTTTTAAACAAAGAAGAATTCTCGTTTTACATCTTCACTACGGATCGTAACGCTTCCATCGCTAGCTCTCCCTGAGAATCGACTCGGTATAACCCTATGCTATAACGGAGATAGGAAAGGGTACATCGAATACATTTTTATACTCCACAATACAACACCTTTCCCGTCTTAATCAGTTTGATACATCAAATAGTGGTGGACGTTGTGTAGAATGTCATTCTCTGAATTGCGATGAAGGAAACTCCGTTACCATCCTTGTAGGTTGTTCACTGGTTATGCAGGGCTCTGATAGAGTATGCCGGGCCGGGCTCTGAAACCAATTGTAGGATCTAAAAATTACGTCAACACTCAAACAAAGATATTAGAGTTAAATAAAAGAACTTGCATAAAAGGAAATAAATCACAGAAAGTAAATCAAACGCAAACACAAGTGATTTATCCTGTTTCGGTCCTCTTGACCTATATCCAGTCCCCAAGCCACCCGCTTGAGATTTTCCTTTAACCTTTGATTTTGTACACCCAAAATCAACACCTTGTATACCACTTGACAAATCGCCTTTGCCAAATGTATACAACTCTTCTTACAACCAAGAAGACACAACACCTTGTACAACCTCTCTTCAACCCGAAGACACTATTGTACAATCTTTCTCTTTGAGTGAATACAATCAATCCTATAAGTCTTGAATCTGTATGTGATCGTGAACAAGGACTCTTATAGGTGGACTCTCAGAAATCTTTACTAAAGGATTAGAATTTGAGTGAAGAATTGAAAGTGGAAACAATTTTCTGAAAAATAGATTTTTTGAATAGAGTTTTTGGGCAGAAAACTATTGATATGAAATTGGTGTATTTTGATTGGTTAAACCAAGGTATGTGAAGTTAATTGCACAAGAATTAGGTATTAAAGAGATGGTTTATGGTTTAGAGTTCACCTTTGATCTTGTTTACTTCGAATATGTGATTATTATACCTTGTTCCAATCTTTCGTTATAGCATATAGCTATACCGAGTCGAACCACAAGGAGAGCTCGCGTAGAAGCTTTACAATACTAGTGAGAAAAAGAAACGAGATCTCTTCTTTGTCAATTACACAATGGCAAGCAATGTACAAGAAGTGATGTATTGGTGGTGCATTGTGAAAAAGAAGTGAAGTGAATGAAGTGTGATGTAAAGAAAAGAAGAAAAGAATGCTAGAATAAAATGTGTAAAACTCTTTTGATAGAAAGATGCATGGCTAGCCTAACTACACCTCATTGCTAGCATACTAACTCTATGTTGATTTCAAGATTTGTCTCAAATTGAATCATAGACAATTGAAGATAGCTTGCATGTTCAAGTGTGATATTCCTTCTTGAAGACTAGTGTTCCTTTTAGTTAGTTAGCTTGACGCCTCTTCTTGAATCTTAGGTTCTCTTACTAGATGTACATTGAGGAACTATAGGCTTGGTACTCAATTAGTGCAAAGGTTAGAAGAATCAAACTCTTTTGGACATTCAAAGCTCAACTACGAAGTTAGCTTGAAGTACATGAGTTGATCTTGCTACACAAGTGACACAACCATGGTAATCCATCCTTATGATCCAATCAAAGGCTCTTTATAAGAGACACACAATTCATATAGAGATCTAACAAGCAATCACCAAAGGATACAACCATACTTCATTGGAATTCACAAGAAACATAGAATTATGCAAGTATTGAAGTATACAATCAACTAGAGATAGTAGTAGCTAGGTGAGTCTTAGCTAGCCATGCAACTAGAACTTAGCCCTCCATTACACTAACAACAAAGCTATAATTCTCCATGGAAAGCAAAGATCTAAGCAATTAAACTAAAACTAGAATTAAATGCAAGAAATTAAAGCACATGAAATGAAAACATACTCAAGTTCTTGCAAAGAGAAGAAGAAAGCTCCATTGATGAATCCTTGATTCAAGAGTGTCACTCTCTTGATTACAAGCTCTCAAACTGAAATCTCTCTCTCAATTTGTCTAGAACTCAAGGAGGAAGGAGAAGAGAACTAAAAACCTAGAACAAAAATTACAACAATTCCCTAATTTTCTCTCTCTCATCACTAACTTCGTGCACAGACCCTTGGCCAGCTATTTATAGGCAAATTTGAGAAGTCTCTGGAATCTTGACCGTTGGCACGAAATCCGAGATCTCAACGGCCTAGATCTGCCGCGGATTGCCGCGGATCTGCCGCCAGATCTTGGCCGTTGAGCCGGATCTTTCTGGTGAGATCTGGTGGTTGGGTGGTTGGCCACGTGGACCACTTGGATTCTCCACTTGGCGCGCAGATCTTGGTGAGATCTGATTTGATCTTTTGGCTAATTATGAATTAACCCCCTTAATTATCACTAATTAAGGTGGTTAATGACTTCTCCTCTTTAAAGTGTGGATCTGCAAAATTAGAGAAAATATGGGTTAAAAATCATATTTAATATACAATATGCAAGGTATAAAGGTGGTATAAAATGCAAATATGTGTAACAATCACACCCCCATACCTAGCTTTTGCTCGTCCTCGAGAAAAAATAAAAGAAAAAGAAAGAAAAAAAAAATAAAATCCTAACTAATTATTACACCACTTTCGTAGGTGACACGATTGCACTGAGCATGTGCAACAAGCCGTTAAACCTCTAGGTTACCCTAGAGGAGGAGTGTTGTCTCCTGAGGGTTTTCAGCGGATTACACCCACAAAATCCAAAAAGAAAAGGGTTAGTGAAATTTTTGATCCATGCTTTAAAGATTCTAAATTGACCTATAGGTTTCAGGTTACTCAAAACTCTTCATTCTTCTTATAAGTATCTATTTAGAATTTTGTTTTCAGCTTAGGTTAAGATTTTGGGGATAAGATCAAAAACCGGATTTTGCATCAATCCTAGGATATATATATCTATAAATATGAAGGATCTCTCTCGGACTAAGTTCATTTATTTACTTATATATATAACATATTTTTATGTATATACAATGTTTATTTATTTACATTTCCTTATCATCCTTAGGTATCCTAGTCTACCCATTTAGCGAGCATCTTACCGATGACTCCCAGACCAGACGGTCTTAGGGCACCAGATGAGAATACATCCCACGGGTTCGAAGACTCGAGTAAACTAGGCTACTTAGGACTTTAAGGACTTAACCACCTTTAGGCGTGACCGGTAATGCTTCCTGAGGCACGACTAACCAGCTTAATCAGTGGCTAAGTATTTATTCTTTTTTTTTTTTTTCGATCACTTTAGGCGTGATTAGCAATGCTTCTTGAGGCACGACTAACCAGCTTAATCAGTGATTTTTTTTTTTTCGATCACTTTTAGGCGTGATTAGCAATGCTTCTTGAGGCACGACTAACCAGCTTAATCAGTGATTTTTTTATTTATATACACACATTTTTTTCATTTTTTTTATTATATATATATGTGAATAAAGTCACAAAGTCTTTGATTAATCCCTCAATATGTTCAATATATATATATCCTAAAGAAAGAATTAAAATCTAGTAATTTTTCTAATCCTTTATTACTTAACCTAAAAATTCAACAAAATTCCTCTTTTCAACTTATAATTGGAAATCTTAGTTAAGGGCTTCCTTAATCCCTAAATTTCAATTTAGATTCTTTAAACATGGATCAAAGAATTTCTTCTCTTTTTTTTTTTTATTATTATAATTTTTTTTATAATTTTTTTATTTTTCTAAAAGAAAGGTAAAATCTAAAAATAAAAGAAAAACCTAAAAGAAAGTAAAAATCCTAAAAAATAAAAAGCCTAAAAAGAAAGTGAAAAATCCTATGTTAGCATCTACCCCCCCATACCTATCTCATGCATTGTCCTCAATGTATGAAATACGAAATGATGCATGACATAGGTAAAGGATAAACTACTCCCTCGTCCTCTTTGGACCCGCAGTGGTACTGGGTCCAGCTGATTGTGTCCTCCTCAAAGTCGCCTCCAGCCCATCTAAACGAGAGGATAACCTGGATGATTCCTCCTCCACTTTCTTCCTAAGCCTGACTTGTCCCCGAAATATCTTCTTCATGCCTTTCCAAATAGTAGACATGAAGGCTGTTGGTTCCGTTGGGGGCTCCTGCCTCCAGAATTGGGGCTCATCTTCCACCTCTAAGCTTTCCTCTGAAGAGGACTCCACAGGTACAGTCTCAGGCATGCCACTGGGTGTCCAGAGCGCCTGCAAGCAACTATTGTATGAGCTTGTGGGTCTCTCTAACGTAATCGTCACTCGGTCAAATGTAGAAAAAGTAGCGTCAGACATGAAATTTTGACACAGACGTGTAATTAATATAGAATGAGAAAACTTTGCACCCCGAGTGCGAGAGGAATTTTCGATAATGGCACGGAAGATAGTCCGGTTCAAACAGACCGTGTGGTTCTGTGTCATCAGGTCATGAATAATCTATAGCACAGGTCTGTTGAAGGAAGAAGTGTGATCTAGCCCAAGAATATTTCGTTGGATCCAACGTCCAACGCAATGAATGTTTCTGAATATAGATTGGGCTTTGAGCCCCCGATCCTGGGTAGTGCAGCGTACACCCATAATGGTTAAGTAATCAATTAAGGGCAAGGGGTCGCTAGGATGGTGAAAAATGGGAACATGCGTGATATGTGCAAGAAGTGGAAGTGTGACCAAAATAGCACCAAATGGCATGTGAGACACAAATTGGTATGTGTCATGATTCACAGAGGCATAGTCTATTGAATTGTAAAATGTGTTCACAAGATCGGGACAATAAAAAGCTTCATGCTCATTATGATCAAACACCAAAGTGTACCAATTCCAAGCGCGGATTCGATCCACGAAAATATGCCCATATCCCCCTCTTTCATTAAAAAGTGCAGAAAAATCCCTCTCCACAAATAGATTTGGTGCCATAATTGCTAAAGACAATGAAGTAAAGGATTTGAGATAGGAAATTGCAAACCACCCCCGGAGATCGTGGGGGAAATCCAACACAGTAGTGAAGAAGGCACAGAGATGGCCTCGGGAAAAATTACTCAGGATCTACCAGCAGCAGAGGAAGATAGTCAGAATAGAGCTTTCCGGCGCGCCTGAGGTGGCAGAGTGGCCGCGGATCGGCGGCAGGGCGCGGCAAAGGGAAGGATTTTGGTGATCAGAAAATTTTTGGAGGTTGGCTGTGAAGGGGGAAATCTAGATCTGAAGTAATTTCTCAGGTGAGGGAGAAGAGTTGGGGAGGAGAACTTTTATAAGGGTAGGTAAAAAGGGATGTACAAAGTTACCCCTAGGTCAAAGTTTAAATTACAACCCTAGGTCAAAGTTTTTGAATATGAAAGGAATCCTAGGGAGGAAAGAGAATCCTAGGGATGTGAAATTCTTTTCATGCCCAATAATCCCAAAAAAAAAAAAAAATTTATTTTTTATTTTATTCACAAATAATGAGAAAGAAAAATATTTACAAAAGAGATCCCAAAATGATAATCAGGAGAATGTATGGGAAAATATACAGATGGAAAATGTCACAAATAAACTGGGTCGGAAAGACCCAATTCGTGAACGTCTTGTGACAATGAATCCGTGGTGAAAAATGGCTTTAAGCGTTGTTCGTTTACAGTGAATATATTGCCATTGGTTGGGTCAAGAATTTCGATTGCTCCGTGGGAAAAGACAGTCTGCACAATAAAAGGTCCTGACCACCTGGTACGCAGTTTACCAGGGAAAAGGTAGAGTCGAGAATTATATAACAGAACCTGTTGACCGACAACAAAAATCTTCCTGTGAATGGCTTTGTCGTGGAAGAGCTTGGTCCTGTGCTTTGTAATCCGAGCGTTATCGTATACCTCGTTTCGTAACTCTTCCAGCTCGGATAGCTGCAGCTTCCTGAGAACACCGGCTTTATCCAAATCAAGATTCAGTTGCTTTAAAGCCCATAGTGCACGATGTTCTAACTCAACGGGCAAGTGACATGGTTTCCCAAATATCACTCGGTACGGAGACATACCAAGGACAGTCTTGTAAGCGGTCCTGTATGCCCATAAGGCATCAGTCAGTTTGACGGACCAATCCTTACGATTCTGTCCTACCGTTTTCTCCAGAATGAGTTTTATCTGTCTGTTTGTGACCTCAACTTGCCCATTGGTTTGAGGATGATAAGCCGTGGACAATTTATGAGTAATAGAATATTTCCGCATTAAGGCTTCAAAAGCCCTATTGCAGAAGTGACTCCCATTGTCGCTCAGTATCGCACGGGGGGCTCCGAAGCGCGAAATGATGTACTCTCTCAAAAATTTAATGACAACTTGGTTGTCATTTGTCCGTGTAGGAATCGCTTCAGCCCACTTAGAAACATAATCTACGGCTACCAAAATGTACTGGTGACCGTAAGACAGAGGAAAGGGTCCCATAAAATCAATGCCCCATAGGTCGAAAATTTCGACTTCCAAGATGGGTGTGAGGGGCATCATGTTCCTTTGTGTAATCCGACCCGTCATTTGACATCTATCACACAGCTTGCAAAAAGTAAAGGCATCCTTAAAGAGAGTGGGCCAATAGAATCCACTCTGGAGCACTTTTTTCGCAGTTTTCCGTGGACCAAAGTGTCCACCGCAAGCTAACTTGTGACAGAATGTCAAAACACTCTGATGTTCATCCTCTGGAAGGCATCTTCGTATAATTTGGTCAGGACAGTACTTGAATAGATACGGTTCATCCCAGAAGAAGAACCGCATTTGTCTCAAAAAACGATGTTTGTCTTGTCCTGACCAATGGGAAGGAATTTGCCTGGTAGCAAGGTAGTTTACAATATCGGCATACCAGGGCTCTCCACTCATCTCGAGAATGTGCTCGTCAGGAAAGTCTTCATTAATCGGTATGTTCTCATAAGGTGCGTTCGGGATTCTTGACAAATGGTCCGCAACCACGTTCTCAACGCCCTTTTTATCTTTTATCTCCAAGTCAAACTCTTGCAAAAGAAGGATCCATCGAATCAATCTTGCCTTAGCGTCCTTCTTTTGCATCAAGTACCTCAGGGCGGAGTGATCAGTAAAAATTATGGTCCTGGACCCTAGCAGATATTGTCGGAACTTCTCTAACGCCAAAACGACTGCCAAAAATTCTTTTTCAGTGGTCGTGTAATTCAGTTGGGCATCATTTAGCGTTCTGCTAGCATAGTATATTACGTGCTGCCTATTTTCAATACGCTGTCCTAAAACAGCGCCTATCGCAAAGTCAGAGGCATCGCACATAATTTCAAATGGCTTGGTCCAGTCCGGTGCAGATATGATCGGCGCAGAGACAAGTCTATTCTTTAGCTCTTTCCACGACTTTCGACATTCTTCATCAAAGATATAGGGTACATCTTTTCCTAGGAGATTTGTCAAAGGTCTCGCAATGTTGCTAAACCCTTGAATGAATCTCCTATAGAAGCCAGCGTGCCCTAAGAAAGATCTAATGTCTTTTAAACATTGTGGCTCAGTGAGCTTGGTGATAACCTCCACCTTGGACTTGTCTACCTCGATTCCAATGCTTGATATCTTGTGCCCCAGTACAATTCCGTGCTTGACCATGAAGTGACACTTTTCCCAATTAAGTGTCAAATTCTTTTCCGTGCATCGTTGCAAAACCAACTTCAGATGGTACAAGCATTGCTCAAATGAATCCCCATATATCGAAAAGTCATCCATAAAAATTTCTAAAAATTTCTCCACCATGTCCGAGAACAGGCTCAACATGCAACGTTGAAATGTTGCTGGAGCATTGCAAAGACCGAAGGGCATCCGACGGTATGCAAAAGTTCCAAATGGACAGGTGAAGGTCGTTTTTTCTTGGTCTTCGGGCGCAATTGGAATCTGATTATATCCTGAATATCCATCCAGGAAACAATAATACTCATGCCCCGCCAATCTCTCCAGCATCTGATCAATAAATGGAAGTGGAAAGTGGTCCTTACGTGTGGCGCTATTCAGTTTCCTGTAATCAATACAAACTCGAATCTTCGTTGGAAGACGTGTTTGTATCAATTCTTTTTTTTTCGTTTTCCACAACAGTAAAGCCAGCTTTCTTTGGCACAGCGTGAACAGGACTAACCCATTGACTATCGGATATGGGATATATGATCCCATTGTCTAAGAGTTTCAGAATCTCCGATCTAACAGCTTCTTGCATAATTGGGTTAAGTCTCCGCTGTGGATCTCGTTTAGGCTTGGCATCTTCCGTTAAGTGAATCCTGTGTTGGACAATAGTAGGACTAATCCCCTTAATATCAGCCATGGTCCAACCAATGGCTTCTCTATTTTCCCTTAGCACAGTCAATAGGTCCTCTTCTTGTTGTTCCGTAAGATTGGATGCAATGATTACCGGAAAGGATTCTTTGTCATCCAAGTACTTGTACTTGAGATGACCAGGAAGAACCTTAAGCTCAGTAGACGGGACTGGATCTATAACAGGTTGCTCATGGTGCAAGGGAAGAATAGAAGTGGAATTAGTACTCCTTTCAGCATTTGATCCAACAATCTGATCAAGAGTTAGGTCGTCAGATTCTAACTCAAATTCCTCTTCAGATTCGTACTCCATCTCCTCCAAGTGTTCACTGGTTAATCCCTCTATCAAGTTCACATCAAAAGACTCATGTTCCACATCCCTTGGCTGCTTCCCCAGATGGAAAACATTCACCTCCTTTGTCATATCTCCGAACGTTAGCCGCATTGATCCATTTCGGCAGTTGATGATCGCATTCGCGGTGGCTAAGAAAGGACGTCCTAGAATGACAGGTGTCTGTGCTCTGTGATTATGTACGGGTTGTGTCTCAAGAACGACAAAGTCCACGGGGTAAATGAATTCCCCGACCCGTATCAAAACATCTGTAATCTCCCCCTTGGGAATCTTTACAGAGCGGTCAGCCAACTGTATGGTCATCTGGGTTGGACGAAGATTGCCTAACCCTAACTGCTGGTATACGGAAAAGGGAAGAAGATTGATGCTTGCGCCCAAGTCTAGCAAAGCCCTATTTACAGTGGTCTGCCCTATGATACAAGAAATGGTTGGGCTCCCTGGATCTTTGTACTTCACAGGGATTGGACCATTAAGCAATTCACTTAGGTTGGAAGCCAAGAAGACTTTCTTAGGGACATTTGCTTTTCTCTTTTTGGTACACATCTCTTTCAGAAACTTGGCGTACGATGGGACTTGCTGAATAGCATCTAAGAGAGGGACATTGATTTGCACTTGGTTAAATATCTCTCTGATCTTCTCCATGTGAGCATTATTCTTATGATTTGTAAGCCTATTTGGGAATGGGACAACAGGCTTATAAGTTTGCTCATCAACTTTCTCTTTTCCTTTTGACTGGGACGTGGATGGTTGTGAGCTTGATGAAGGACTATTATGCACAGGTTGAACTGGGACAGAAGCTGATGGTTTTGACACAGATTTTGGAACAAATTTTGGAGACTGATTTGAGACCTTGTTGTCTACATGTTTTCCAGACCTAAGAATGTGAATGGCTTGGCATTGGCTTTGGCTGGGTCCCAAGTCTTCAACTTCATGCAGAGGAAAATGAGCTTTGGGATTAGGCACAGGTTGGCTAGGCAGCATTCCTTTTTGCCTTTCAGTTAGAGAGTTAGCCAACTGTCCTATTTGGATTTGCAACTTATTCATGTCCTGCTGCTGATTGTTCATCATAGCTGCTTGGGTTTTCGACAAGGTTTCAATCATTTTCTCCAATTCGGAAATTTTCTTATCTGAAGGATTGGGTGGTTGATGCTGTTGTTGTTGTTGATACTGGGGTTGAAAATTAGCTTGATATGGCACAAAATTTGATATGGTTGGAATCTGGGTGGACTATGATATGAATTGAAATTTGGTGGGTTTTGGTGGTAAGTGGGTGGATGTGCCTGAGCAGGGTATTGTTGATGTGGGAATGGTTGTCTCGGCTGTTCAGGACCAGACTGACTCCAAGAAAAATTAGGATGGTTGCGCCATCCTGGATTGTAGGTCTTGGAATAAGGATTGTATGGAGGTCTGGTGTAAGTGGCATTTGTACTCTCCTGATAGCTCTGAGCATGGTACACTGGACACTCTTCCAATACATGATTCAAATCATGACAGTAAGTACAACCCGGGTGAACCATGGGTGCCACAAGTGGTGGGCTGGTCACTCGTGATGGGTTGACTTGATTCACAGAATGTTCCCTTGACTCTAACAATTCAATCCTCTTCATTAACTGTGTAATCTTAGCTTCTGCAGGTATAGAGGATCCTATAGAATGTAAACCAGTTCTGGAAGTTGTTGGTGTGGGTTTCTCAGAGCAGGATTCCCACTGAATAGTTTTCTCCGCTAGAGCCTCAAAAAGGTCTTAGCCCTGGTCTTCATCCTTCTTAAGAAATTCTCCTTGACACATAGTTTCAAGGAGAGTCTTAGTCTGATAGTCCAGTCCATCATAGATAATCTGGCATTGACGCCATTTCTCTATACCATGATGGGGACACAGGGCTACTAGGTCCTTAAAGCGCTCAAAATACTTCCAGAACGGCTCATTGGGCTCTTGTTTGAATTGCATTATATTTTTACGCATGAGGGCTGTTTTATGGATCGGATAGAATTTTTTAAGGAAGACCTTAACAAACTCATCCCACGAAGAGATTGAGCTGACAGGAAGACTGTACAGCCACTTCTTTGCAATATCCTTTAGTGTAAATGGGATGAATCTAAGTCTCACAGCATCCTCTGTCAACTGGGAAATCCTCATCATGAGGCATACCTCCTCAAACTCTCGTATGAAGACGTAAGCATCCTCAGAATCTAATCCATGAAATCGTGGAAGAGTGTTTATGAACTGAGGTTTCAACTCAAAATTATGGTCATTAGTGTCCGGGAGGAGAATACAAGAAGGAATTGATGTGCGGATAGGATAGAACTTGTCCTGCAGCGACACGTTATTCGTCATGATTGTGTCGAGTGGTGGTGTATGTGACAGTGTAGAAGTTCTCACAAGCCTAGCAGAAATTGGTTCTCGATACCACTCTCGCATACAAATACACAATCAACGTGCACCTTTCACACAGTCGGAAAATGAAAAATAACAATCAAGAAAAAGAAAAACAATCAATCCAAGCTTCTAGATTTTCTGCCCTAGACGACTCCTAACTTTAGATCGTCCACAGGAGGTTCGGTGCAGACACTGACTATAAGCAAATCAGCCAGGGAAGGGTAAAGTTGGTGGGAGGTTTTCCGTCCGGAGACGTTCCTTAATTAAGTAACCACCGCCCTTCGGGCTTTCGGCCCTCAACCCCTTTCCTAGACACTGATTTTACAGAAGTCAGTTTCCAACACTTTTCCCCCTTAGGAAAATCTCCTGAATGAGTCCGAGTGTCCCTAGGGGCCAACGTCTAGCAATTTTTAATTAGAAGCTTAGGATAGTGAGTACGTGGGGAAATGGTTTGTGGGCTAAGGAAGGGGTGATAAAATCCCCACCTTATCTTTGTTATGGGATTTGCCCTTAAAGTTGATTCGTGCAAGTGTACGATGTAAACAACCAAAGATCACTCAAAGCAGAATTAAATCATACAACGAGTGAATCCTATTCAATATGCAATGCTTTACGTACCTTGTCCCACGCGCTCTTCAACAGTAAATGTAAAGTAATTGAAAGACACGTGCCTATAATGCAAGATGTCTAAACAATTTTTATCAATTTACACCAAATCTTTTACTGTTGATTAACAAATATCAGGTGAAGAATACAAGATTTCAGGTATATAGGCAGCTGTATTTTTCAGAGAGCAAAGCCCTGCAGAAAACAGATTAGTAGTGAACTCCTCTGTGCCGCGTTTCCACGGCAAAATGCCGCGGCTACGCGGCAATTTGGAGGGATCCTGGTCTCTGCTTTTGAGAGCAGAGGCCCAGGTCCACTTGTATGTTTCTGCTGTGCAAAAATTTCTGAATCTTCAACCTGTACCTGCAACAGAGAAGATATATCGTTTAGTTTCTCACTTTTAAAAATACCGTTGCTCTCCCCGGCAGCGGCGCCAAAAATTGATTGGTTAAACCAAGGTATGTGAAGTTAATTGCACAAGAATTAGGTATTAAAGAGATGGTTTATGGTTTAGAGTTCACCTTTGATCTTGTTTACTTCGAATATGTGATTATTATACCTTGTTCCAATCTTTCGTTATAGCATATAGCTATACCGAGTCGAACCACAAGGAGAGCTCGCGTAGAAGCTTTACAATACTAGTGAGAAAAAGAAACGAGATCTCTTCTTTGTCAATTACACAATGGCAAGCAATGTACAAGAAGTGATGTATTGGTGGTGCATTGTGAAAAAGAAGTAAAGTGAATGAAGTGTGATGTAAAGAAAAGAAGAAAAGAATGCTAGAATAAAATGTGTAAAACTCTTTTGATAGAAAGATGCATGGCTAGCCTAACTACACCTCATTGCTAGCATACTAACTCTATGTTGATTTCAAGATTTGTCTCAAATTGAATCATAGACAATTGAAGATAGCTTGCATGTTCAAGTGTGATATTCCTTCTTGAAGACTAGTGTTCCTTTTAGTTAGTTAGCTTGACGCCTCTTCTTGAATCTTAGGTTCTCTTACTAGATGTACATTGAGGAACTATAGGCTTGGTACTCAATTAGTGCAAAGGTTAGAAGAATCAAACTCTTTTGGACATTCAAAGCTCAACTACGAAGTTAGCTTGAAGTACATGAGTTGATCTTGCTACACAAGTGACACAACCATGGTAATCCATCCTTATGATCCAATCAAAGGCTCTTTATAAGAGACACACAATTCATATAGAGATCTAACAAGCAATCACCAAAGGATACAACCATACTTCATTGGAATTCACAAGAAACATAGAATTATGCAAGTATTGAAGTATACAATCAACTAGAGATAGTAGTAGCTAGGTGAGTCTTAGCTAGCCATGCAACTAGAACTTAGCCCTCCATTACACTAACAACAAAGCTATAATTCTCCATGGAAAGCAAAGATCTAAGCAATTAAACTAAAACTAGAATTAAATGCAAGAAATTAAAGCACATGAAATGAAAACATACTCAAGTTCTTGCAAAGAGAAGAAGAAAGCTCCATTGATGAATCCTTGATTCAAGAGTGTCACTCTCTTGATTACAAGCTCTCAAACTGAAATCTCTCTCTCAATTTGTCTAGAACTCAAGGAGGAAGGAGAAGAGAACTAAAAACCTAGAACAAAAATTACAACAATTCCCTAATTTTCTCTCTCTCTTCACTAACTTCGTGCACAGACCCTTGGCCAGCTATTTATAGGCAAATTTGAGAAGTCTCTGGAATCTTGACCGTTGGCACGAAATCCGAGATCTCAACGGCCTAGATCTGCCGCGGATTGCCGCGGATCTGCCGCCAGATCTTGGCCGTTGAGCCGGATCTTTCTGGTGAGATCTGGTGGTTGGGTGGTTGGCCACGTGGACCACTTGGATTCTCCACTTGGCGCGCAGATCTTGGTGAGATCTGATTTGATCTTTTGGCTAATTATGAATTAACCCCCTTAATTATCACTAATTAAGGTGGTTAATGACTTCTCCTCTTTAAAGTGTGGATCTGCAAAATTAGAGAAAATATGGGTTAAAAATCATATTTAATATACAATATGCAAGGTATAAAGGTGGTATAAAATGCAAATATGTGTAACAATCATATTTAGCCTAGGACAACATCCCTATTTATAGCTAAAATCTATGGTCAGTTAGCATAGTTATCAGGACAAATTTGAATATTGAAACGTTAGATAAAACACCAGAAATCAGAGACTGTCTAACAGTCAGAAACTGCCATTAGTCGACTTGAGTTTATGGGTTAGTCAACTAGAAGAACAACTTTTGCTTATATTAGTCGATTAAAAAGGGGGCAAGTCGACTAGGGAATGACTAATACAAAAGACATGTTTCTAAAAACTGAATATAGTCGACCAGTAGAAGGTATAAGTCGACTAGGCCATATATTAGTTGACTATAAAGACTTATAAGTCGACTAATAGTGCATACAAATCAGAAACAGAAAGTTGGTATGCATCTAGAAACAAACTTAAGTCGACTATAGTTAAGGGTTAGTCGACTATAGTTGGTATAAGTCGACTATGCTTGGTAATAAGTCGACTTATAGACTTAAGATGTGTGTGTATGTTCAAGGCTTTTAACATTCTAATAAATATTACAATACACATCCATAGCCATTATTCTTGGGAAGTCTTGAGCATGTAGAACTCTTGTATAAACTTGTGAGATAGATCTCCAATGAAATGGCTTCACAAATGTATCATCAGAATCAAGTTCCAACAAATACTTTTTCTGAAAATTTTCTAAATTTATCAAAATTCCACCGGGTTTGGTGTCGGTCAGTATCGCTGGTTGATTCCAGGATTTTTAGTTTACAATTGGGGTTGAATTTCTAGATTCCGCTTTCACATTACTTATTAGAATCATATTTTCTTTTTTAGTGCATTTTCTGAGATTTTTCAGAATTTATTAAAATCCGGCCGACCTGGTGTAGACTGGTATCGACGGTTGACTTTAGAATTTTATTTTGAAAACAGGATAGAATCTCTGAAAAAATCAATTCTCCAAACATCTTAAAATAATATTTATTAATTTTAAGAATTTTGGGAAACTTTTCGAGTTACTTCATTTTTCGGGCTTTTCTGGAGTTTCGGTGTTTTCCCAGATACTGGAATTTTTTCCTGATATTTTACTTTTCTCATTTTTCATTTCTCTCTCCTCGCCAGAGCGAGGCTCACCAAACATAGATTTGATCTTTAATGCAGAGATTCTCTCCATTCTGCATTTAATGTTAATGTCCTTCAAAATCAACTTTGATCAAGTCATTATAACTTTTGTCTCTTCTGTCAACACAACTCTCGCATTTTCTATTGGACGCGGAGCTCATCTCCGTGTCTGGGTCCATTGGCCTAGACGCGGGTCTCCTTTGCCCAGACGTGAATATCATTTAAATGGGACGCGGGTCTCATTTGATGAAAGGATGACAAACTTGTAAATATCCCATCTCCCTTATATATATACACACCTTTTTCTTCTCTCTTTCATTTTTTCTTTCTTTTTTCTTCCAACAGCCCAAAACCAACGCCGTGCCCTCCTTGGCCAACGCTTGGCCGCCACCCTTGGCACCAACTCCTCCCTCTTTCACTCTCCATCACCCCCATCTCCTTCTCCATTTTACCAAGTTCAAGCAACCCACTTCCACCACCATCTTCTCCTTCTTTTTCTCTTTCTTCACCAAGAAACCCATTATCACCATTACTTTCTCCCCCATTTCCACCACCACCTACACTACCTTGGTCACCATCAATCACGTCATCTTTTTCTCCTCGGAATGCTCTTTCCAACGAACCTACTCGTCGCTTTCTGAAACATTATTTTCAAAACTCCAAAATCTCAAATTCAACTAGACTTGCACCCGTCTTGGCTTGGGTTTGGGCTGCCCCCATGGCGGCCAGCCCCTGTCCGCCGGCCACCTCCAGCCACCGCCGGCGACCGCCGGCCAGGCCATGGCCGGCCATCCTCCCCTTCCCTTCTTCTTTCTTTTCTTTCCTTTCCTTCTTTCTTTTCTTCCCTTCTTTCTTTCTTCTTCTTTTTCCTTCTTTTTCCATTCTTTCTCTGTTCCCTGTGTCTCTCTTCCCCCCTTCTTCCATGCGTCCCTCTCTCTCTCTCTCTTTCTCTCTCTCTCTCTCTCTCTCTCTCTCTCTCTTCTGTCCTGTCTCTCTCTCACTCTCTTATCTCCCTGTCTCTCTTTCTCTTATGTTAATTGCTAGACGCGGAGCTCACCCCCGCGTCCAAACAATTCTTTAACGCAATTCTCGCGTTCTTGTATCAACGTGACGCGGAGCTCACACCCGTGTCTGCGCTCTTCTCATGTTATGGCCTAAATGCGGGTCTCGAACCCCGCGTCTGTGGCATCTACGCAATGCGACTCTTGCGTTTACGACTCCTGCATCTCACTCTCAACACTGCGTCTCCCTGTACACACTCTCTCTCTGTGGACTTCTCTCTAGCTCTCTCTTTCTCTCTCCTCTCTCTCATTCTCTTTCTCTCTCTAGATTTTCTTCTCTCCTTATCACTTTCTCTTTAACGCATTACGCGTTTGTTACTTGGATTCTGGAGATCAGAGATTTCACAGTGATTTTGAAGATTTAGGCGAGTGTTCTCGCTTTCCTTTTAGACTTTCCCGCTTCGTCCGGTCGACTTGTATTGTCTTATGTATTTGTATCTGAAACTAACACCTTCTGCAGGCACCCTTGCCTTCGGGTCTAACCTCCGGGTATGACCTCTGAGCTTTTAAAGTCCTTTGGACTTTCTCTGTGCTACGCCTGGTAGGCGGACCTAGCGTCAACACTCTACCGCTTACTCCGTTCTAGCATAATTACCCCATGAGCATGGCTTCCCCATGACCAGTAGTATGGTATTCATACGCTGCTGTGACATGTGTGTCTAGCTACGCTGTGAGCGGTAACCTCGCCGAGCGTGATAACATTTAGTGTTATACATTAGCTTCGCTCTAGCCCCGCTTAGCTCTGCTTGAATGTTCGCTTGCTTGCTGAATTACTTATCTTCCTGTTTATTGATTCTTCTATTCATGGTTGTGAAGAGTTTGAAATCTTACTTATACTGTTTTTTCTGAAACTACATGATTTTTCGGTATTCGTACCACTCTTTTGTATCGTACTATTTTCCTGTATCGCTTGACGTGGTTACATATACAATGTTGTCTCTTATCACCTACCGATATCACCCTCATGTCATGATATCACTTGACACCTGATCCTGACACTTGATATCCGACACTAGTACTTAACATGTTATTACTTGACACCTAATACCCGACACTTAATATCTAACACTGGTACTTGACATGTTATCACTTGACACCTGATACCTGACACCTGATATATGACACCTGACAATTGACATGCTATCACTTGATACTTGACATATGCTATCACCTGGTACTGACACATTTGACCTGATATTGTGACACCTGACTGGATACTATTATACCTGACACCTGTATTACATGACATATTCATAATTATCACTTTTACGGGAATTTGGCATGATTATTATACTGTTACTAGACCTTTGATACTCCTGAACTCCTGACCTCCTATATCCCCTG
The DNA here is from genome assembly GCA_038442645.1 of Agave tequilana. Taxonomy (NCBI): domain Eukaryota; kingdom Viridiplantae; phylum Streptophyta; class Magnoliopsida; order Asparagales; family Asparagaceae; genus Agave; species Agave tequilana. The sequence continues at coordinate 832,968 of JAVJIF010000391.1, read as the reverse complement.
TACTCATGTCTCCTGCACTGTTACTCTTGTTAATAACACAGTCATACCGGCGTCCGGCAGAGCATGCCTGGTGTTGGGATGACGAGGATGTATCCCACAATCGTGCTAGCATCCGACGGATCCTGAATGGAACTAAGTGCCACACGGAGCAAAGTGCCACGCCACACACGTGGTGGGGGCCACCTCTAGAATCCATTCCCCACGGAACAAAGTGCCACATGGAGCAAAGTGCCACATCACACCGTGGTGGGGGCTACCTCTTGAATCTGTGGGGTTACCTCTTGAATCTGTGGGGCTACCTCTTGAATCAACCCTCAGAACAAAGTGCCATATAGAGCAAAGTGCCACATCACACGCGTGGTGGGGGCCACCTCTTGAATCTGTGGGGGCCACCTCTTGAATCTGTTAGGCTACTTCATCCCTCCTGCCTGTGCCTCCTGGTGTTAGCGTGATAAGCATTCTCAGTGCATATTAACACTCGCACATACATGTACAATAAAAACGCCTGGAGCATCTGTTATTTGGTCTCTCCCCTATTCGAATAATGGTACCCGCGTATCGGAGTTCAGATGAGTTCTACTGGAAGTGTGGGCTCTAACGTGAACTGACGGTGTTGTGGGACGCCAGTGGGAAAGGGACAAGAATAACAAATGATACTGATGATTATTATTGGATAACTTAAATGTAATATACTGATTTACCCATGCATGTGACTAGCCCTGCTATTATGATCCAATAATTCATGTTGTATAACTTGAGATGGACACTCTGTTTTACTAAATATGATTCTAGATTATTTCAGGATTTTCTGATCTCTTGTTTACTGACTTGTACGGGCATTACATGTTTATATGTACATACGCTCTCGACATCATTTTCTATGCATGTTTTCTGATTCAGATTTATCGATATACATGTATTTACTTGATTTTGGATTTCTAGTTTTATGATCATTACTATATTATACCTGCTCATATCCTGTCTTTCCACTTGTATTCTATTCTACCTGTCTCCTGCTCTTGTCTTATTATACCATGTGTTCCCCTGCTCAATATTACTTGCTTTATATCTACTTGTTCCTGTATGCATGTGCCCACGACACGGTTTTCAATGCATGTTTATGATTCGGATTTATCGATACACGTGTGCTTATCTATGCTCGCCACTTGGCATTCGCATCACCACTCGTCGGGGAGTTCTGACTCCCCTGGATCCTCATGTCCAGGTCTCGGAGGTTGGAGCTTGTGGATTCTCCCTGATGCTGATTAGAGATGCGCAGTGGCAGCGTGGATCACCGGCAGACCGTCCAGAGCCCTATCCTTCCAGGTCTCCTGCGCGTCTCTCGAGTTTTGCTTCTGTAAACTCGTGAGCGCCATTTTTACTGTTCATACTTGTATACCCCTTTGTACTCTCGCACTTGCGCCTATCAGTAATGTAATATTCTTGTAATGTTTGTCACATCTGGTGATAACTTTGTAATTGTACTTATATGTTGGAATGTATAATGCACCACGTGCTTCCGTACTCTGATTCTTACTTGTACTGATACTTAGCGTATATACGTCACAGTAACGTCTCCGTACTCGCGGGATCGGGGCGTTATAGCCATGCTTTGCTCGCCTTCAAGATGAGGTAAGTCTTTGCCAAGGATTAAAGATAAGTCATAAACAGGAAGAGGTAAGTAAGTACTTTTAGGGTTTCTTTTTTCCTTCCTTTCTTTTAATTTTTAGTTTAGATCACTATCATCACCAACTCTCAACTCTATTCACTATTTTCATTTTTTTATAAATTTGTTTTTTATTTTCTCCACCTTCTCTATCTACCACTTTCTTCTTAACTTAACAAAAAATTCTTTTTCATTTTCTTTACAAGAAGAGAAGAACTTTAACCATCTTTAGTGAACTAAAAGAGAACATACTAAAAGATTTTATCGCTAGTCCCTCCTTATGGATCACGACACACATAGCCACTTACTAATGCGGTAGTATTGAGCACCTTGCACCTTCTATTCTTAAAGTCTGAAATTCTGTATTTTCTGTGTGCAAGTAAAAACCTCAATCACAACTACATCAAATCCTAACTAATCCTATCATGTTCTCTACTTCTTCTGCGTGTGCACGACCCTAACCCCTTCACCCACCCATGGCCGGCCTCCTCCCAACAACCCACGCGTAACCACCGCCCGGGGCCGACCGCCAACCCCCTCCACCACCTCCACACCGAGTGCCGCCCAAGCTCCGGCAATCGCCGTGACCCATGCTTCTTCGATCTCTATCCTTCGAGTCGAGCGCCTCCTCATCCACCTTCTCTCCTTCTCCCCTAGGCCGAGCTCATCCCCATCTGCACCTTCACCTTCATCAAACCCCGCCACCACCTAGCCGAGTTCACCCATGGTCATCTCCTTCATGCGCGCGCAGCCGTGCCCTAAGCCCATGCACACATCCAACCACTGCCTATGGCTGCCTCACAAAACCACTCGGCTCTATGCATAGGATGCATACCCCCCTCTTGGCTGAGATCACCTCTTCAGCGAGTCACCGGTAACCTCTGAGGTATTACCCACGTTGTCTTCTTGTAGTCGATCACTATACACCCCTCTGTCGGAGCTGTCGCGGCCTCCGTCGAGCCACTGCATGGCCGAGCCCTCTCCCCCCTCTTTCAGGTTATTATCTGTCACTCTCTCTTTCATCTGTGCTATATGTATAGTGTTTTTTTTTTTGTGTGTGTGTATTATATGGTGTGTGTCTGTGGGTGTGTTTTAATTAATGTGTAGGTGTGTGTTTTGGGTGCGCGAGTGTGTTTAGGATGTGGCTAAGTGTCTATATGTGTATGTATGTATGGATTAGTGTGTATATGTATAGCGTGTGTATTGTGCGTACGTAAGTGAACGCATGTGGATGAGTGTATGTGTGTTATGATAGTAAGCATGTGTCTGTTTATGTTTACGTGTATATACATGTATGAGTGTGTGTGTGTGTGTGCGCGCGCACGTGCGTGTTATAGTGGTTCAACCGGAGTCGCATTTGCGGGAGACCCGGATCTGTGTTCGTTGTGGACCCGATACATAGGCAATTCGAAGACCGACATGCAAGTTGACTCGGAGATCCGTACTGGTTCATGCAGTGCAGACCAAACAACGATTCGAGGCCGAAACCGTGTCATTTCATGTGAGTGTTTGTTTATTGGTCTATTTTAATTTTAGCATTTTATCTTATTATTTCATGCGTATGTATATATGATTTTTGCATTATTTTGTTCATGCCGGCAACGATTATTATACCATTGAAAATACATCTAGAAGGGGGTGAATAGGTAGGTGTATGGCTAATCTAATGACAAATGATGCGGAATTAAAAACTAATTGCAACACTCTATGTGTAACCAAAGAGTGTAGCCGAATTCTCGGTGACGGGCTCTGGACTATCTCCTCTAAATTTCTCTAAATAAGAGTTGAGGTGCTATATGAAGCTCTCTTAGTTCAACACTAGTGAGGCACACAATCAATACCAAGCATATATGTGATATGAACAATATGATGCAATGTAAGATATAAGAGAGAGAGAGAGTTTAGAAATAGTGGATCAAATGCAAACAACAAGATATGTTTCGAGGTTCGAGCCACTGCTCTACGTCCCTGCTTTCACACAGAAAGATTTTCACTATGTCCACACAGGACCTCCCACACAGAAAACCTCCACCGAGGAATTATAATTACAAACTTAGGAGTATACAACTCCTCTCTCCAACATAACCACCTCAAGGTACAAAGCCAAAACAACAATCACCTCTACACAAATAGGGATGGGCACAAAGCCAACCAACAACCACCTCTACACAAAGAGGGATAAGGGCTCAAAGCCAAACCACATTCACCTCTACACTAGAGGGATGAACACAAACCCAAAGCATAACCTCCTCTACACTTAGAGGGATAAACGTAATGCTAGGTACTTAGTAACAGTAACAGTGATAATATCAGATGGATGCTAGTCATCCCCGAGAATCCTGCAGTGAAACCCTCATTTCAGCTGTGCAACCTGTATCTTAGGTCCACCCAAAATACAGATGTTGTCTCCTCCATCAATTTTCCTAATCTCAGTGTAAGTTGTCTTTTTACATTATTATTTAATTCAGTTAAATCAGTCAATATCCATGTTACCTAGAATACTGGGACAATACAGTGACAGTAACAGTACAGTATTAATATACAGTAATCGTATACACAGTGAACAATAACAATAACCATGTATACGATGAATAAACTGTACCGAGTGTTATAGCATAACGATACTTTCCCAAGTCACTTTCGATAACAAGAATAATACTAATAACAGTCCTGTACTATCCGGTCAATGCACAATCTCATTTAGCACTGATCAAGATCTCATCTACTCATACTGTATATAACAGTAACTGATCCATCGACTTATAGTCTCAACAATCACCGTGAACATCATAAGTCAAGTCCATGCCAGAATATCTAATACTGTAAACCACCAGTCCAGTAAATAATTAATCAGCTCTTTCATCATTACCATCTACTCAAGGTCAACAATAACTGAGATCAAATGATAACTACTATCAAACTCTGAATATATATTATCATCGATATCAATGAATTCACTCTCACAATAATTCTATCTTTGTAACTAGATAACAACAATAACTAGGAATCAATCATGAATAGCAGTCTACTGATATCCTCGAGATAAATTAAGTCAACAGAAACCGAAATAATTAAGAGTAGAATATCCTCAAGCAATATGAAATTTAGAATTACTCTACGTCTGATAATCAATATCTACAAGATCATCAATAATCAAATAGTATAATCAAGGCTAAAACAGGAAATACTCACAAATATCACTCCAACTACATCAATCTCATCAGAATGCTAATCAAAATTTTCTGAAAGAACACAAACCTCATGTCAATCAACTAAGTTGTATATCCCTCTTCTACATCATCAGTATATTTCTCCTCTAAGTTACTGATATATCTAAGTCCCAATATATAAATATATAATCATCTATATCTAACCAAGTCAATACCAATCCAAGCATTGGTAAATCTGTCCATCGATAAAGCAATGTCATATCTACCACTTCCTTAATATCTACTAGAGTTCTGGACAGCATAATCATCAACAATTTGTCCGATAATTATTTCACATAAAATATGAATCTCTAATCTCAGTCACGAATCAATCAACGTCAGGATCAATCCCATAGACAGACTATCATAACTAGATCTGAATCCGAAAATAGTAATCATCTACACATGAAGTGGTACAAGTCTAATATCTCAATATCAAAATACAAGGTCCATATATGTCTGATGCTCAAATATGAATTCGGCCAGTCAGTCAATAGATTAAATCGAGTCACGGTCTAAGGTATTCCCATACTAGGCCTAAGCCAACAGCGGCAAACTACTAACACATGAAATGACGCTGATAATCGCTCAAATCAACTAAATAAATAAAGTGAACTATCACTGATGCCTTATGAAGTGATACAAGTAATCAAACTAGTAAAATAAATCAGACGGTCACATGAAATGAGACAAGTAATGTATAGATACCTACTGACAACGGTAAATAAGAAAATACACAAGAACAAACACTCACATAAAATGATGAGGTTTTAGAATCGAATCGTTGTCTGGTCTTCACAGCACGAACCGGTACTGATCTCCGGATCATCCCATAGGTCGGTCTTCGAATCTCCATAGTATCGGGTCCATAACTGGCACAACTCCAAATCTCTTGTTACTGAGTTCGAACTGTACGAATGAGTCTGAAACGCTGCAACACGCAACCGAACACACATGAACTCACACGAACATAAATATATATACGTACTGGTATACACCCGTACACATACACAACACTATACATATATACACTAATACATACGTATATACACATATACACTTACATATACCCATACATACACATAAACACTCACACATGCACGTCAATGCACATAACATAAGTTAATTTCACACATATAAATAATTATATATATAATCACACATTAACACATGCATGTACAAACCTATTACACATAGACACAGCATAATATATACTCACCCACTCAAATATAACTCACTCACATACACATAATATATAATCATGCACTAAAATACAACTACACACACCCATTAATATACATAGAAAGAGAGAAACTGAGAAAAAAAAGAAAAATAGGACTCACCCACGACAATGGTGCTCGCCGGCGGAGGCAGAGGCAGAGGCCACGGAGAAGATGGAAGTCACCGGAGGTTGCAAGGGCTCTGGTGGAGGTGATCGCGCTTACCAGCAGAGGCGGAGGGGAAGCCCGATGGGTTTCTAGCAAAGGATAGCAAAAAGAGGGGGAGTACTCGTGGGTGTTGCCGGCTAGGAGCTGAGCATGATGGAGAGAGAGCTCAGCTATCGTGGGTGTGTTGCTGGTGCTCCGACGATCGACGAAGAGAGCATGGCTCGGCTGGAGAGGAGGTACACGGTGGAGGGAGGGGGTGACGTTGAGGGGCTTGCGGACGTTGCTGAAGGGATGCGCACCATATATGTTGGCCCAGAGGCCTTCCACTCTAGTTTTGATGATGATTAACTCATATAGTTATAGTTTACTAATAATTTTGTGATATTTAGTTTCAGATATTTAACCAAGATATTAGTAGGTGATTAGCTTCAACAAAGGTGTTTTGGAGCTTTCACATGGTGATTCAAGAGCCCGAGCGTCAAGTTCATATCTAGCACTCGTTTGGAGTCAAGCTCGGTGGATCACGTTTGGATCGAGTCGACTTGGAGACGGCGCTCTACAAGAAGACCTCGGTTTGTTTTAGAATAGTTAGTTTAGATCCATTGTAAAAGATTAGATAGTGTGATATGCTCAAGTTCACCACACACACACTTGTTTCAAGTTTCATGTTTTGGTTTTCGGTTTTTGGTTTAACCGATCTTTGTTTCTAAGTCAAAAACATTGATATATAAATCTTTATATGTATATTGGATTCTATCCATATACTATATGCTTCAAAATTGTTTCAATATCATGTTTTTGTATTTACATGAGTTTTGGAGAAAATGATTTTTCATTTCAAAATTCAAGTTTTGGAAAATACGAATTTTGGTTTTCGACAAAATTTGTAAGTCACAAAAATGGTTCAAAATGTTTGTAACATGGGTTGATTTTTACTCAAACATGTTTGTATTTTAAAGATAAAACATGAACTGATTTTTGTGGAATTTATGAGATTTTATGGGATTTATTTGATTATAAAAAGACCAGTTTTCAAGTCCTGTATTTTGCCCTGCCAGACTCTGGCGGTCGACCAGGACGGTCGACCGGACCAGTGGTCGGTCGACCGGACCGGTCGACCGATGTGCACAAGACGTGCACAAAGGCCAGTGTGTTTGGCCGGTCGACCGAGCGGTCGACCGACTGAAGTCAGCCCACTCTCGGGTTGGCCCGGTCGACCGGGCGGTCGACCGGCCAGAGAGCTATTGCTCTCTGGTTCTGGGCACGGTCGACCGGGCGGTCGACCGGAGGGCTCAACGATTGATTTTTTGACCGTTGGCCGGTCGACCGGCCGGTCGACCGGAAGGCCAATCTGGGCCTTTTCTGCTGCCAATGGGCAGATTCTAAATGGGGTATAAATATCCCCCCATTTGAGTTGTTTCTTAATAAGAATTTTTAGAGCAAAAATTTCCAACTTCTCTAGTGTTTAAACAACAAGTTTTCAAAAGAGTGTTGGGTTCAAAATATCTATCTTCATTTGTTTTAAAGTGTTGGAAAATTCAAAGAAAAAGAGAGTATTTGGGAATTGGTTTTTGATCTTTATTTCAATATCTATCTTGTGATTTTCCCAAGTGTTTTTCTTTGTTGTTTTCATTTCCAAACACTTTATTTTCTCACTTGAGCTTATCTTGCTATCCTATCTATTAGGATCTTTGTTAGTAAGAAAGAAATTGGTTTGTGATCTTTATGATCACCAAGTTGTATACCCTCCTTATTTGTGATATCCCTCTTTTGTAGAGGTTGATTATTGGAGTTGTGGCTTTGTGCCCTATCCCTCTAGTGAGAGGAGATTGTTGTTTGGCTTTGTGCCTATCCCTCATTTGTGAGGTTGATATTGTGGTGGCTTTGTGCCTAGCCTCTAAGTGTAGAGGTTGTGTTGTATTTGAGAGAGGAGTTGTGTACTCCCAATTGTAATTGTCCCAAATCCTCAGTGGAGGTTCCCTGTGTGGGAAGTCCTGTGTGGACGAGTTAGTGAAAATCCTTCTGTGTGAAGGCGGGAACGTAGAGCTGTGTGCTCGAACCTCGAAACATATCTCAGCGTTTGCGTTTGATCCGCTTTCTCTAAAACTCTCTCTCTCTCTCTTATATTGTGCCTTGCATTGATTCATATTGTCATATCACTCTTATATGCTTGGTTGTGTGTGTTTGTGTGCCTCACTTGTGTTTAACCACGAGAGCTTCATATAGCACCTCAACTCTTATTCAGAGGAATCAAGAGGAGTTAGTCCAGAGCCCTTCACCGGGAATTCGGCTACACTCGTTGGTTACATTAAGTGTGTTGCAATTAAGTTTTAAATTTCGCATTATTGTTCATAGATTAGCCGTACACTTATTCACCCCCCTCTAGGTATTCTTTCAATTGGTATCAGAGCCTACGCTCCTGATATTAGGTTTAACCACCTAGGAGTGTGATCTTGGTTTGCTAATCTACATTTGTATTTGCATTTGCACACATATAGTTTGCACTCATGGATAGCCCTCCCATGTTTGATATCTCTAGACTTGATATATGGAAGGTTATGATGAGTTGTCATTTAAAAACACTAGGTTATAAAGTTTATCTTGCCATTACCAAGGAATCCTATCTTAGTGATAGCAAGCATATAGATGCCAATGCACTAGCCCTAAAGGCACTTAGAGCATCTCTTGATAAAAAATATTTACATGTGTTTTCTCATTATGATTCCGCTTTTGCAGTGTGGAACATTTTGACATCTTCCGAGCTACCAACGATTATCAATAAGAAGAGGAAATCTAGTCGAGACGAGTCTGACGAATATTGCTTCATGGTCCAAGGGAATGACTCCCTTGAGGTACATTCGGATACTCAACTAGATGTTAGTACTAGTTCTCATTGCAATGAGTGTATGGATGCACAAGCCTTAAATAATGAACTAGCTAAAAATTGTGAAAATTTGATTTCAAAATACAAACTTTTGAAAAAGGATAGCCTTGGTTTAAAAGAAGAAAATAAAAATTTATCTTCTAGACTTGAGATTGCTTTGCAAGAGAGGGATGAGATTTCAAGTGAACGTGACTCACTTAAATCCCAACTTGAACTTGCACTTAATGAAAATAAAATTTTGAAAAGTAAAAATGATTGTGAAAATGTTTTAAAGAAAAATGAGACTTTAGCTTCAAAAGTTGATTTTGTTGTAAAAGAAAATGAATCTTTAAAATGAAAATTGTTTCTATTTCAAAGGAATTGGATGTGGTTTCTAAGAAGAACATTTCTTTTAAAAATGATATTGATTCACATGTTTGCCATGCTAGTATTGCTTCACATTCTAGCTCATCCATTGCATGCACCTCCTCTTCCTTGATTGAAAATGATATATTTATGCTTAAGAAGAGTGTTGATTGTTTGGGCTCCACTTTGAGCCATTGTGCCATGAACCATACACGTTTGGAATCTATGTTTCGTAAGAAGCATGTTCCTCTTATGTATGCACACAAACCACGGCATACACATGCTCCTCACGTTCAGACTCATCACACTATGTATGCTTATGTGTACACTTGTACACATTGTGGACGTAAGGGCCACCTTGCTAAATTTTATTTTGATAAGATACATGATGTAAATTTAGCAAATAAATTTATTTGGGTTAGGAAAGGAGCTAACCCCATGGACCCAAAAGAGGATGGGTACCAAAGGCCACTCCTATTGTATTTGATGTAGGTGTGGGCTCTCACATGACGTGAAAGTGATGGTACCTTGAGGTGGATGCGTTCCGAACTTAAAGAGGACAATTTGGATGCATCACTTTCAAGGAAAGTTTGGTGGGAGGACCACCTTGGTTTGGAGACATGAAGAGTTGCCCTCATGGTTTTGGTAACTATCTCTTACTCCAATTTATGTTTACATGCTTTCATATTATTCATTTTTAGCATGTTTTGATGTTTCTTGATTATTATGTTAAATGCCATGATAATTAGATTAGTGATATGCATGATTAGTATTTGAGACACCCATGTTTATATGGACCCATATTTTGTGTTCTCACTTTAGTTTAACTAATGTGTATGTCCTAGATCTAATGCATGTGCATTTACATAATGATCGTATGAGTTTTGTTTTGATTTCTATACTTCATGTTTTGATTACATGTTTAAATGTTAGTTTTCATTAAAACTTGGATATATACTTGTACAACTAGTGAGCCACAAATAGATTATTATGTGTTTGTGCTTGAATGCTCATTTGTACCCATTAGATGTACTAGTATAGCCTAGTTTTGATGATTCAAGCATTTGACTTGTATTCTCTATTTTTGTGCATGTTTTCTTATTTATGTTTTAACTTCATGTATATGTCTATTTTGTCCAAATTAATAGTTATACATATACATCCCTGAGCCACTTGCCTTCATGCATATACTTTTGTGGACTCGTTTATGTTTGGATATGTATGTATACTCTAGTTTGTATAAAACATACATATGCCTAAAAAATTAAATTATTTTGATGATTTTCATGTTTTTAAGGAATTTCACTTTGAGCTTATTGCCAATTTTCATGATTATATTTTTCACATAACTCTTATACACTCACTTTACTCAATGTTTTCTCATGATTTTTCATGAGTATGATATATGCTATATAGATTTTGAGTGTTTGATGATCATGTGACTTACATGTTTTTCATGAAAAATATTTTTGTTTTATTCCTTGCTTGAAGGATTTCGTACTAGTTTTCAAATTTTTTATATAACTAGTTCGTATTCTTCATATGGTAGAGTTTTCAAACGTGTTATGTTATTTTCAAACTTATTTTTGAAAACCCTACCCATCAAAGGGCGGTTGGTTGGGCGACCATGCCTTGTATGCTCATTATTGAAAATCCATTTAAAACATGTGCATGAATAGGTGGTAGGAAGTATGAGTTATACACTTGATCTTATTATGTTTTCAATTGATATCATTGGAACTTTTCAATTGGTATCACTATTGACATTCTTTTTGTATACTCATATATGTTTTTATATATGTATGCTTACACTTCAAATAGTATCAATTTCGATTGGTATTTAATTTTTCATACATATATATATGCTTTATTTGTGCTTACTATATCTTTGAGCACAAAATTTGGTTATACTAAACTTGATTCCTTAAATGACTATTATATTTCAATTGATTATTTTTCAATTGGTATCTTATACAAACTTATGCATCATTTTAATTGGTATTTCATAAAAGGGGAGAAAATTCATATTTCACCTTTCAATTGGTTTTGTTTACCTTTGGTATTCAACTCCCACACTTTATGTTGAAAAATGATTGAAAAATTAATATTGATTTTAATTTGGTATCATACGCTCCTAATGAAAATATTTTCAATTGGTTTATGTTTTTCAAATTGGTATAAAAGTGTAAAATATTTTCAATTGGTACTAATTTTTATAATTGATTTCAAGATTACCTATATGTTTACATCTTTCAATTGATATCAAAATTTTGATTGGTTTCTTCAAAAATGTTTTATGTACTTTCAATTGGTACTTTCAATTGGTTTCTTCAAGTTTGGTTTTAATGTTTTATTTACTTTCAGTTGGTATTCTTCAAAAAAAATTTGGTTTACCTATTAGTTTATTTTCAATTGGTATCATGATGCACTAAATTGATATATTTTTTTAATTGGTATCATACTGTTTTGATTTGATTTCACCCTTTGTTAATTTTTTATTTCGGACAAATGGGGGAGAACATTGTTTTATTGTTTTCTTTGACCCCTTTGTTATGATTGACAAAAAGGGGGAGAAGTATTTGAGTATATATGCATGTTTATTTACATGTTTATATCAAAGTTTGTTTTGTTTCATATTAGTATCAAGAGAGTTTGTTTTATGTTTTGTTGATAGTGGTATGTTTTATTGATATTGGTATCAAGAGCATGGATATTAGTATCAAGAACATAGTTTGTTATTTTGTTTTATTGGTATCAAGAAACTTTTATTAAAATTTTTATTGTTGGTATCAAGAGCTTTTATTGATTATCTTTCAATTGGTATCAAGAGCTTTTATTAAAATTTTTATTGTTGGTATCAAGAGTTTTTATTGATTATCTTTCAATTGATATCAAGAGCTTTTATTAAAATTTTTATTGTTGGTATCAAGAGCTTTTATTGATCATCTTTCAATTGCTATCAAGAGCTTTTATTAAAAGTTTTATTATTGGTATCAAGAGCATTTATTGATTAGCTTTCAATTGAAATTTTTATTGGTATCAAGAGCAATTATTTAAAGAACATGTTTATTTTAAGTTTATATTTTCAATTGGTATTTAAGAACATGTTTATTTTAAAAAGAAGGAGAAATAATTTATTTTAAATTTTGGTATCAAGAGCATGTTCATTTTATTGTTTTATGCATGTTTACGCATATTCATGTTTAATATTCATTGCATATCTTTTTGTTTATTGCTATGCATGAGTTAAGGGGGAGCTTCTTTGAAGCTTAACTTTAATCCATGCATATATAACTCATGAGTTTTGTCATCATCAAAAAGGGGGAGATTGTTGGCCCAGAGGCCTTCCACTCTAGTTTGATGATGATTAACTCATGTAGTTATAGTTTACTAATAATCTTGTGATATTTAGTTTCAGATATTTAACCAAGATATTAGTAGGTGATTAGCTTCAACAAAGGTGTTTTGGAGCTTTCACATGGTGATTCAAGAGCCCGAGCGTCAAGTTCATATCTAGCACTCGTTTGGAGTCAAGCTCAGTGGATCACGTTTGGATCGAGTCGACTTGAAGACGACACTCTACAAGAAGACCTCGGTTTGTTTTAGACTAGTTAGTTTAGATCTATTGTTAAAGATTAGATAGTGTGATATGCTCAAGCTCACAACACACACACTTGTTTCAAGTTTCATATTTTGGTTTTCAGTTTTTGGTTTAACCGATCTTGGTTTTTAAGTCAAAAACATTAATATATAAATCTTTATATGTATATTGGATTCTATCCATATACTATATGCTTCAAAGTTGTTTCAATATCATGTTTTTGTATTTACATGAGTTTTGGAGAAAACGATTTTTCATTTCAAAAATTCAAGTTTTGGAAAATACGGATTTTGGTTTTCGGCAAAATTTGTAAGTCACAAAAATGGTTCAAAATGTTTGTAACATGGGTTGATTTTTACTTAAACATGTTTGTATTTCAAAGATATAACATGAACTGATTTTTGTGGAATTTATGAGATTTTATGGGATTTATTTGATTATAAAAAGACCAGTTTTAAGTCCTGTATTTTGCCCTGCCAGGCTCTGACGGTCGACCGGGACGGTCGACCGGACCAGTGGTCGGTCGACCTGACCGGTCGACCGATGTGCACAAGACTTGCACAAAGGCCAGTGTGTTTGGCCGGTCGACCGACTGAAGTCAGCCTACTCTCGGGTTGGCCCGGTCGAACGGAGGGCTCAACGGCCGATTTTTTGACCGTTGGTCGGTCGACCGGAAGGCCAATCTGGGCCTTTTCTGCTGCCAACGGGCAGATTCCAAATGGGGTATAAATATCCACCCATTTGAGTTATTTCTTAATAAGAATTTTTAGAGCAAAAATTTTCGACTTCTCTAGTGTTTAAACAGCAAGTTTTCAAAAGAGTTTTGGGTTCAAAAGATCTATCTTCATTTGTTTTAAAGTGTTAGAAAATTCAAAGAAAAAGAGAGTATTTGGGAATTAGTTTTTGATCTTTATTTCAATATCTATTTTGTGATTTTCCCAAGTGTTTTTCTTTGTTGTTTTCATTTCCAAACACTTTATTTTCTCACTTGAGCTTATCTTGCTATCCTATTTATTAGGATCTTTATTTAGTGAGAAAGAAATTGGTTTGTGGTATTTGTGATCACCAAGTTATAAACCCTCCTTATTTGTGATATCCCTCTTGTGTAGAGGTTGATTATTGGAGTGGTGGCTTTGTGCCCTATCCCTCTAGTGAGAGGAGATTGTTGTTTGGCTTTGTGCCTATCCCTCATTTGTGAGGTTGATATTGTGGTGGCTTTGTGCCTAGCCTCTAAGTGTAGAGGTTGTGTTGTATTTGAGAGAGGAGTTGTGTACTCCCAATTGTAATTGCCCCAAATCCTCAGTGGAGGTTCCCTGTGTGGGAAGTCCTGTGTGGACGAGTTAGTGAAAATCCTTCTGTGTGAAGGCGGGGACGTAGAGCTGTGTGCTCGAACCTCGAAACATATCTCGGTGTTTGCGTTTGATCCACTTTCTCTAACTCTCTCTCTTATATTGTGCCTTGCATTGATTCATATTGTCATATCACTCTTATATGCTTGGTTGTGTTTGTTTGTGTGCCTCACCTCACTTGTGTTTAACCACGAGAGCTTCATATAGCACCTCAACTCTTATTCAGAGAAATTAAGAGGAGTTAGTCCAGAGCCCTTCACCGGGAATTCGGCTACACTCGTTGGTTACATTAAGTGTGTTGCAATTAAGTTTTAAATTCTGCATTATTGTTCATAGATTAGCCGTACACCTATTCACCCCCCCCTCTAGGTGTTCTTTCAATATAGAGATGAGAGAGAGAGAGAGAGAGGGAAAGAGGGAGGATGTGAGTGAGAGAGTGAGAACAGGTGGGGACATGGGGGAGGAAAGAGGGAGGGAAAGAAAAATGAGGGAGCATGAAGGGAACGTGCAGGTGAAGGAGAAGGTGGAGTATAAGTTGCTTAAGTATGTTTGGTTCCTTCTTTTATCAAGTATCAAGTAGGCATGGTGGTTAGTGGTTTTAGTCCCTTGTTGGGGGTCATAGGTTTGATACTGAGAACACATTAAAAGGGTTTTCTATTTTTATTTTTATTTCATTTGTTTTTTGAATGAATACTTAATCATTATTTTATTGGATTAAACTCCATTAATTCAGAAAAATCCTCAAAATTCACAAAAATAGAAGATATCATCCTTAACATTGTTGTGAAGTTGGATCTCCAAAATTCATTTCCAATTTTTAATTAAAAATTTTGGAGTCAGTCTGTGACACCTATTGACCCCAAATTGATATTCTTCTACAATAATTCCCAACAAATTTCAAAAAATCTAGAAAATTTAAAATAATGGAAAATAATATCTTGAGCTGAAATAGCCTCAATCCGGCTACTAGGATAATTAAATCGGGTATCAGATACCAGTATTGACATACATATGTTGGAACCGAGGGTTACAACAATCTAGTGTAACCGTAGGGTAACCCTGAGAACAACATATCTCCCAACCTCCGCACTCTCGACGAACTAATTCAGAAACAGATTGAAAAGGCCAAACTGCTGGATCACCCTACTCCAACCGCCAAGATCCACGTACTAGTCTCCCCTCTCCAAGGAGATCCAAGAGTGTGAGTTCCCGAAGAAATTCTCCTCTCCAACATTCGACAACTACTCTGGAGTAAATGACCCAGTACAACACAATTTTCAGGACAAGATGGTGGGCCACTCCCGCAATGACCCTGTCTTGTACCTCACCTTTCCTGCTAGTTTGAAAGGTGTGGCGGATTGGTTCTACTCACTGCTGCCCCTTCACTCCGCAACTTTGATGAGGTGACTGAAGTGTTCCTCACACAATATGCCTCCCGCTAATAGGCTAAGAGGAACAACCACTACCTCCTCTTTATCAGAATAAGGCAAGGAGACCGCCTCAAGTCATACCTTAATTTCTTTCACAATCAACTCAACTGTTGGGAGGAAGTTGCTGCCCTCGCATTCATCAACGGTTGCAAGTTGCTCACCCCCTGTACAAGCATTTTCTGAAGCACAATATCGACAAGATGAGCGAGATTCTTACCCGTGCTCATCCTTACATCCAACTCGAAGAAGTGATGAAGGCTTCCTCCGACAAGCCCAAAGCCAAGCGATGGTGGAGGAAAGTCGAAGTCTCCTTGCGAAGTTCCCGATCACCCTCCAGATCGGTACTGGGGGTAGCTTGCTCAAGAGGCAAGCGCTCTCGATTGCCTCTTAGAGTTCACTTAGAGATGATAGATCGATGGAATGCTTCACTATGCTGAAGATCCCGATCGATGAAATCTACAATACAATTAAAAATCAACCATGGCTCAGACGCCCAAGATCGCTCCAACACAATCCTTCACTCCCTGAGTCAGAGGAGTATTGCCCTACCATGAAGGAAAGGGAGACAAGACCATCCACTAATAGATCCTCCGGAAGTACTTGGAGGAGCTCATAAAACAAGGCTTCCTTAAAGAGTACGTTCTTGCTCCGGAAGCCACGTCAAGACATCCGAACATCCAACCTCCAAGGGAGCAGCACATGATCATGCAATACAAGGCGATCGACTGACTCCCCAAACCACTTATATAGGATGTACCTCCTCTCAGTTTCAATCCATGTACTACATTTCTGAATTAATTATTATTTTATTCTCCTAACCATACATCCCTCTATTGCAATACTCATATTTGTAACATACAACCGTTCTTTCACCCTGAAGATGGAGACAACCCACTCAGAGGCAGCAACGAGATTATTTCACAATACACAACCGTCCTCTCACCCTGACGATGGAGACAACCCACTCGGAGGCAGAAACGAGATTGGTCCACAATATACAGCCATCTTCTTGCCCCGGAAGATGGAGACAACCAACATGAAGGCAGCAACAAGACTGTTCCACAATATACAATTATCCACTCGCACCGAAGATGGTAACAATCCACTCGGAGGTAGCAACAAGATTGCTCTATAACATTCATCTATCCATCCATATGCCTTGCAGATGGGATTTTCCCCACTCGGAGGTGGCAACAAGACTTCTCCGATGCTGGGATTTCCCCCACTTGAAGAAGTCTCTATATGTTTTGCTGCTGGGATTTTTCCCACTCGGAGATGGCAACACAGACATGCCCACTGGTTTTTCTCAATCATCCTAAGGGAATCAAAACCCTCTGCTGTGGGATTTCGCTCCTCGGAGTGCTGCAGGGATTTCTCCCTCTCAGAGCCCCTATTTGATGTTCCACTACTGAGATTTTCCCCACTCGGAACACGAACACTAGCCTACAGGCTCTCTTCGTCTGAACCCACGGGCAGATGAATACATCCATCCATTCTATTCCGCAGTGAAATTTCTCCCACTCGGGAGACAGCTCCAATGTGGGATGTCGCCCACACGGAGGATAACTCTATTATTGGGCTTGCTCCCACATTGAAGGTACTGAATCATTACTCTGGGTAGGGACCCCTATCCAAAAGATGTGTCCAATCTGTCGATGGGTTGTATCCCTACTTTAGGTCACTTTTATGCAGGTACCAATGAGGATGCGCTCAAATGTGTTTAGGTATATCATGAGGGTTTCCTTAATCAGATTATCCACTCAACGTATGAACCGCGTGTGGACGTACTCCAATTGTTCCGTAGAGGAAACCGCCAACATGTATTATGTTTTAAATTCCTCAATGCTTGAAACCTATATTGCATCTATTATTTTTTATTTGTGTATCATCGTATGCTTGCGTGCGCATTTTAACTTTTAAACCCATTCCTCGGTCTACATGCCTTGAAATGGATTAAACCCACTCGGAGGCGAGGTGACTACAAATCATCCTACAAAACACTCCAATCACTCGGGATCTGGTTCTGCTGCAGGGATATCCCCCACTCGGAAGCAATATCCAGCCAAACTTCATTGTCGGGATTTTTCCTTCTCGGAGGCTCAACTCTGTAACTAGGATTTTTCCCACTCGGAGGCAAAACTTGCAGGTGTCGGTCATGAAAAAATTCAGGCAAGATCCAAACAATACTTTCATTTCAATTTACTGCTTTATTATAAAGTTTTTCCAATTACATCCATCCGAATACAAGCTTGGTTATATATAGCAAGAGTAATACAAGATCTATTTCATGTTTATGTCTTTCTTTGAAAGAAAAAACAGATACGCTTTCTGCTATAATGTCTACGACAACATCCAAGAGGTAACTCTTAAACAAACAATCCACTACCTCCGGGAGGGCAATGATGCCGAGAACTCCCACGAAAATGCCAGTACTAAAGATCACGTCCCAGATTACAGACTGAAGCCTACAAGACAGTGATGATATCAACGCCAAGCCCCGTAACTCCGAAGATGAACTCAGGACGGAGGCAGACGAAGTAACTCTTCAACAGAGATCCCGGCGAATACCCCCATACCTCCTTCTAGTTGCTTACCGGCGAAGCAATGACATTCAACATGAGTACAAATGGCCAGACAAAAAGATCAAAACCATCATCAAACATGACCTATGCTCTCCCTTATATACACTATAAGAAAAGAGAGGTGCCAAGCCCTAACTCCAGCCCGACCCGATCTGATCAAAGACCATATGGACAGACTAGACAGAAAGAGCCCTACCTATCCTTCCTGACAGCCAGGTCTCGTCGCGAAAACTGATCTTCCTTGACGAGCCCATCGCAAAAACTGATGTTCCTTGACAATCGAACCCCTGAACATCAGGAGCGCAACAACTATTTCCATCCTCTCCATCTCTTTCCTCCACCGAACGAAGAAAAAGGAAGACATCATAGCCTACCAGAATAAGAACTTTGAAAGCAAGAAGTTTGTAAATCACCTAGAGGGGGGTGAAATAGGTAATGTGCTAAGCTGATGTCAAACAATGCAGAATTAAAAACTATTATGCAAACTAAAACAAACACACAATGTATAACCAAAGAGTGAAGCCGAATTTTCAGTGAAGGGTTCTAAACTTCTCCTTAAGATTCCTATAGATTAAGAGTTGAGGTGCTATTATAGCTTTCTTGGTTGAATATTAGTGTGAGCACAAACACAAAATCAAGCATGTAAAGATTAGACAAGAAGTAAGAGCAAGCAAGATACGAAACAATCTCAAGCATGTATATCAATTAAGCACAAGTAAATATCAAGCATATAAAGATGTGAACAATATAAGCATGTAAGATATAAACAAGAGTGTGTTGAAAGAGAGATGAGCAATCACAAACACGGGAAATTTTTTTTGAGGTTCAAGCCACTTGCTCTATATCTCCGCCTTAACCCCAATGAAGGATTTCCACTATAGTCGATCTCGTAAAATTACTCGGTGCCGCAACACTTAGAACGAGCTCCCTCAAGAACTCTTGGACTTGCAAGTCCCTCACTTGTTCCTGCAAGAACAATACACAACACGAACCCGCAAGCTCGCCGAGGCCGCGACCTCCAACTCCTCAAAGGTGAAACACTTGATGATCTTTTCTCTTGATCACCAACAAATACTCTCACAGATCTTATAGGATATATATATATATATATCTGTGTGTGTGTGTGTGTGGCAATGAAAAGCTTAAGCTTGTGTGAGAAAAACAAGATAGATTTGAAAGTGAAAAACTCAAGAAATCCTTTTAATAAAGTCAAGAGATACACTCTTGATAAACTTTCTTTTGATATGAAAATGAAGCTCTAAAATTTGTTGAAAAACTTTTGTGGAAGATAGGAAAATAGCTCTAGAAAATCCTTGTAAAAATCTTATAAAAACTGGCCAAAAGATCCCATATATAGGTTGCAGAAAACTAGCCGTTGGGGGCCAGAATGACCTATCGGTCGACCAGGCGGTCAACCGGCCAACGGTCAAATTATTGACCGTTGGGGTTGCCGGTTAACAACCCGGTCGACCGCACCCAAGCCAGGCTCTGTCGGTCGACCGCAACCCAACAGAGATAAACTGTCTCTCAGTCGGTTGACCGGGTCGGTTAACCGCTATAGGCTCGTGCACATTGTGCACATCGATCGACCGAGCCTTACTTCGATCGACTGATCGGTCGACTGCAAGCAGCCCAAAAACAGGTTTTTAAAGGATAAAACTTGGACTTGTAAAGCCCTTAACAATTCAATTTAAATATCATAAATTTCACAAAAATAAGTTCATGTAAATGCTTTGAAGTACAAATATGTATGATCAAAAATCAACGCATATTACAAACAAGTGAACTATTTCTGAGGTATAGAAATTAAAGCTTAAAACAAAATGGTATTTTTCAAAAAAAAAACTTTCTAAATGGAAAACCGGTTTTTCCTCAAACTTGTATAAATGCAAAAATAAGTTAATGAAACACATTTGAAGTATAGTGTGTATGGAACTGATCCAATACACATAGAGAATGAAATATGCTTATTTTTTTACAATAGGCTCCAAAATAAGTTTTGATAAAAGTAAAACTTAAACACATGATATAAACTCATCAAAATAAGTATTCTAAATAATATGAAGCAACAATGTATATATAAATCATGTAAACTTGTTTTGATGAAATCTATTCATGAAACTGAAAGATCTATTCTTGAAACCAAAACAAAAACTATATTTTTCAAGAACCAAAACTATTTAACATGAAGGTTATGAAGTATTTTGTGTGTATGAGCTTGAACAATCTACAACTAATCTATCCTTTTCATTTTATCCTAAGACAAAAATCTTAAACTTACAAACATAGACTCAAGTCTTGAAAATCTTCTTTTTCATCTTGACTTGATCCAAACTTGATCCATGCTTGATGCGATTTAAAACATGATTAGTCTCTAAAACTGCATATTTCATACCACATCTTCACATTTATTTAATATTAAATTCTGCTAATGATACCTCTCTTGTGTGTTTCTAGGTCCATGGCATGAAATAAAGAAGAAGACCCAAAATTACCATTTAATTGGGATTAAAAACCTACAAATATAGCCATTGATTTTGGAGGGCTGTTTCGTCCAAACCAGAGGCCCAAAACCAGAAATCAGGACATGAAGCCGACAGGGGGACAAGCGGGCAGCACGCAGCAGGCGACACGCGCCTGGTTGGGCCGCGTTTCTGCGGCTCTGGTGTGGAGTCGCACGCCAAGATTTGACACGCTGCTCTGTACCTTTACCCTGGTGCCCAGTTTTGCCTATAAATACCCTGGGATTTCCAGAGTATGGGGAAGAGGAGTTTTGAGTAGTTGTTAGGTTTGTTTTTAGGGTTTTTTCTTGTTGTAGTTTAGGGTAGTTTAGTTTAATTCTTCTTCTTCTTCCTCCTTCGTATTTTCCATTTCTTCTAGATCTTGTAATAGGAGAGAGAGTGATACATGGTTGGAAAGTAACAGTGCTTGTAATAGAAGGTGACAAGCTATGAAAAGTTATCTCTTTACCTCTCTTTGTTTTCTTCTCTAACTCCTTTTACATGTTTAGCTAATTTTCTCTCATGGCAACTAATTACTAACCACTAACTTGCTAACTTCTTACTTGATAATCCACATGAATCAAATAGCCTCTACTTGGCCTTGCTCTTGCAAGAGCCATTGATGGCTCATGATGATGGATTCTAACACTCTAACATCCTTACTCTCTTACAAGCTAACATTACTTTATTCCATACTTACCCTTATTTAGTTTTAATGGTTTAAGTGTAGCTTGCACTTGTTTCATTGAGTTTGGATGTGAAAGTTATCGTATGGCAACCAAGGACTATTGATGGCCAAGGTGTAATCACCTAGAGGGGAGTGAATAGGTGACTAGCTAATCTAATGATAAATTAATGCGAAATTAAAACTATTTAATCAAACTAAAAATTATTATTCTATACACACCAAGTATAACACAAGAGTGTAGCCGAATTTCTGGTGAAGGGCTTTGGACTATCTCCTCAAGATTCCTCTAGATAAGAGTTGAGGTGCCGCTATGGCTCTGGTTGAATACAAGTGTAAGCAAACAAACCCAAGCATATATCAATTAAGCACAAGATATATCAAGAATATAAAGATATAAGCAATGTTAGTATGCAAGATATTAACACAAGTGAGAGATAGAGAGAGCAATCACAAATACGGGAGATTTGTTTCGAGATTCGAGCACCCTTACTCTACGTCCCCGCCTTCAACGCTATGAAGGATTTCCACTATAAACGATCCCACTAGATCACTCGGTCCCGCAACACCTACAAGGAGTTCACACTAGAACTCTTTGGACTCAATAGTCCCTCTCTTTTTCCCGCAAGAACTACACATGCAAACACAATAGCTTGCCGAGGCCGCACCTCTACACCGAGCTCACACTAGAACTCGAAACAACGCGAATTCGCAAGTCCGCCTCCTCAAATACAAGATTGAACACTTTGGTGATCTAAACACTATGATCACCTAAAAACACTCTCACAACAACTCTCCTATAGGAAAGATATTGCAATGGATAGCTCAAGTGTGTGTGAGAAAATAAGGATTGATTTGGTGGTGAAAAACTTAAGAAATCTCTTTTACAAAACACTCTTGAAAAACTCTCCTTTTGATATGGAAGTATTTGCTCTAAAATAAGTGGAGATAAACACTTAGAGTGTAGGAAAAACTATCTTGAAAACTCACTTAAAATCTTGTAGAAAACAGTCCAAGGGAGGCCCAATTTATAGGCTCCCAAAATATAGTCGTTGGAAGCCAACTCAGCAGGTCTGCCTGCTGTCGGTCGACCGCCCGGTCGACCGCCAACGGTCGGATTTCCGACCGTTAGAAAAAGGGATCGACCGGCCGGTCGACTGTAAACTGGCAAATGACCTAGCGGTCGACTGCCCGGTCGACCGGGCCATTTACAGAGAGCAGAGACTCTCTGTCGGTCGACTGTGCGGTCGACCGGCCCTTGTTGTGCACGTTTGTGCACATCAGTCGACCGGAGCGGTCGACTGACTTCTGGCTCGGTCGACCATCCGGTCAACCGGCAGAAGGCCAGTCTAACTATTTTTAGGGATTTAAAACATGGTCTTTTTACCTTCAATAAATTCCCATAAATTCTCATAAATTTTACAAAAATAAGTTCATTGATATACTTTGATATACAAACTTGTTTGAGTAAAAATCAAAATATGTTACAAATATTTTGAACTATTTTTATAATATAGAAATTTTGGCCTGAACAGAAATCTGTATTTTCCAAAAATAATCTCCAAATTGAAAAATAATTTTTCCAAAACTTCTTCAAATACAAAAATAAGATATTTTAAATACTTTTGAAGCTTAGTGTGTATGGATATGATCCACTACACATATGAGATGAAATATCTATATTTTTGACAATTAGCTCTAAAATAAGTTTTGATAAACACATATATATTTTGAAGCTTAAAAACCAAACTGGTATTTTCCAAAACTAAAACTCTTTTATGAAAACACATATAAATCTTGTGTGTGAGTGTATATGAACTTGAGCGATCCACCAACTAATCTATCCTTTACATTTTATCTAAAAACAAAATCTTGACACTTACAAACATGACACAAGTCTTCTTGGAAGTCTTCTATTGAAGGTCTTCTTCTCCTTCTTGACTTGGTCCAAACCATCCAATGAGTTAAACTCCTCTTGAGTACTTGATCCAATCTTGTTGCGCAGCTCTTGAATCAACACGTGCTAGCTCCAAAACTTTGACTTTAAATCCTTTGTTGAAGCTAAACACCAACTAAGGTCTTGATCAAATATCTGATACTAATTAAACACAAGATCATTAGTAATATAACTACATGAGTTAATCATCATCAAAACTAGAGCGATGGGCCTTTGGGCCAACAATCTCCCCTTTTTTGATGATGACAAAACTCGTGGAGTTATATATGCATGGATTAAAGTTAAGCTTCATAAAAGCTCCCCTTAACTCATGCATAACAAAGAACAAATAGATATTCAATGAAGTGCATAACTAAACAAATATATATGCATAAACAAGGTGAGAGAAACATGCATAAATCAAGGATTCTTCTCCCAGAAAACTTTCTCCCCCTTTTTGTATAAACTTTCAAAATCCTTCTCCCTTTCTTTTCATTTTATAAACATAGAACATGCATAAACTCAATTTCTAAATATGCATATATAAACTCAAAACCATTCTCCCCCTTTTTGTCAATCATCAACAAAGGGGTGAACAACAAATCAATAATAATATGCGATATACATTCATGAAGAGGAAGACGGTAAGTTAGCTCCCTGCATACATGTATTACCTGAAGAAAGGATGAAAAAACCCTAACTCACATAAAGCATAATATACAATGCATAAGTGGAGATGTTAAGCTCCCCCTACACACATGTACCACATAAAAAAGAGATGTCAAGCTCCTCAATATAAGATACACTCAACGTGAATCTATATATAGAAGAGATGTTAAGCTCCCCTTGAATATAGGCAATACATATCAAAACATTTTTAAACATCACTTTAAAGACAAATTTTGAATTTTCTGAAATTAACAAATCAAATTTTGAGATACCACTTGTAAGTAAACAAAATTTTAAGATATCACAAGATTTTTAATACCTATTGAAATTGAAATTTTTGATACTAATTGAAATTGAAACATTTGTAATTTTTGATACCAATGAAACTAAAATATTTTATATTTCGATACCCATTGAAATATATGGTAAATTTTGATACCAAATAAAAGGTAAAACATTATTGATACCGATTGAAATCAAAACATATTGACACCAATTGAGGTATATTATAAATTTTGATATCAAATAAATGGTAAAATATGAAGTATATTTTGATATCAATTGAAATACTAATTGAAAATAATGCATAAGCTCATTAAAATACCAATTGAGATACCAATTGAAATCAAGATTTAAGTCAAGCTTAGTATAAACATAATTTGTACTTTAAACTTATAAGAATATTGTAAATCAAGCACAATCAAATCATATATATGTATGAAAATGAAAATACCAATTGAAATTGATATTATTTGAGATTTTGAGACATACATATATAAAAAAAACAAATATGAGTATACAAAAATAGAATTTCATGAAGTTCATGTGTATAACTCATACCTATCCACCCTATTCACATGATAAAAAGATTTTCAATAAGACACACAAGGCATGGTCGCCCATCCATTCGCCCTTTACGGGTAGGAGTTTTCAAAAATAAGATTTGAAAATAGTTATATTTTGAAAACACTACCAAATGAAGAATAAATAACTAGTTTAAAGTAATTTTTGAAAAATTCGTTAAAGATCCTTCAAACATGAAAACAAAACATATATATCTCATGAATCATACTAAATACACAAAAGTTGACACTCGAAATCTATAAAGCTCAAAAATTCTCATGAAAATAATGTCATGAGTAAACAAATGAAGTGTGAGTGCACAAGAATCATGTAAATAGCATTTTCATGAAAATGATCAATAAAGCTTAAAATAAACATGAATATCTTTTATCAAAAGCATAAAAATGTATTAAAATCAAACTTCAAAGGTATATGTATGTTTTTTCAAAGCTAACAATATACATACATATCCCAAACAAAAACGAGTCCATAATATAATTTACATGAAGGCAAGTGACTTAAGGGTATACATGTATATTTATTAGTTTCGAATAAGAATTACATATACATGAAGCAAAACATGCATAAAGATAGAGAAAACAAGTGTAAATGAAATGATCATCAAAACTAGGTTATACATGTACATGTAATGAGTATAAATGAGCAATGAAGTACAAACATCTAATAATCAAGTGTAGCTCACTACTTGTACAAGTATATACACAAGTTTTACTAAAAACTACATCTAAACGAGTGTTCACCTTATGAAATTAAAAACATGATTATTTTAACACAAACCAAAACATGCTAAAATCATCAATATGAAAGCATGTAAACTAAAATAGGAGTTTAAAGATAGTTACCAAACCAAATGCACTATTCTCTAAGTCTCCAAACGTGGTGGTCTTCCTACCAAAACTTTCTTGATAGTGATGCATCAATTTGGTGTGTCCATCTAGCTCATGCACCCACCACCAAAGCACCAATCTTCTCACGTCATGTGAGAGCCCACACCTATATCAAATACAAGAGGTGGGGATTTTGGTACCCATTTTCTTTTAGGTCCATGGGGTTTAGTATTATTCGGAACCCAAACATTTTTATTAGCAAAATTTAAAGAATTTACCTTATCACAACAAAACTTTGCTAAATGGCCTTTGCGGCCGCAATGTGTACATTTGTACACTCTAAGATGCACATGTGAATGGATGTGATCATGATGTGCAAAGTGCGCATATGTGTGCCGTGAGTGATGTGCATGAATATGTGGAGCTTGTTTCTTTTGAAACAAGATTTTCAATCTATTATGATTAAATGCGCAATTGCTCAAAGTTGAGCTCAAACAATCTATTCTATTTTTAAAAATTGAATCTCATTTTTATCAATAGTAGCATGAAAAGCATGGTGAGAATGAGAATCAATACTCTTTTTCTTTTTAGAAATATTTTTTCCTTTTGAAACAAATTTTCTTTTCAAAGAGTTGTTTTCTTTCAAAATAATCTCCTTTTCTTTTTTCACCAAAATAATTTTATTTTTCAAAGAAGTATTTCCTTCACAAAGATCATTTGAGGTCAAGGAAATATTATCCTTTTTCAACATATCATGTTCTTTGAAATGCATTCCAATTTATTTTGAAAGGAATCTTTTTCTTTTAACATGGAATCAAATTTATTTTTCAATTTCTTATTATCCTTTTTAAGCAATTCATATTTTTCAAGAAGTTGTTGACAAAATGAAGCAAGATCATCATATGACATGTCAACATTCTCATCTAACTCGGATTCAGAGTTTACCTCAAGGGGGTTATCCCCTTGGACCATGTAGCAAAAGTTGGAAGCATCACTTCCATCATCCGAGTTACTCCCCGCATAATATTGCTTTTGTTCGCCAAGGGAGACTATAGTGTTCCATACTACAAAAGCCGAATAAAAAATAGCAACCCTAGATAAATATTCATCATTTAGGGTACTTTTTAAAGCATTGATGGCTTTTGCATTATCCTCTAGATGTTTGCCATTTAAACAATATGAATCTTTAATAGTGGCAAAATAAACATGAATCCCTAAGGCTTTGAGGTACATTGACATCTTAACCTTCCAAGTTTGGATGTTAAGAATATCAAAATGGGAGGTGACATAAAATCCATGTGTGTGTACAAATATTGTGATTAGCTAAAAAATAAGAATCTTTAACTCTAGGTTTTAGACCCTGATCGGTCGCTAAAATTGCACATTTATTATCATATTCTCATACTTATTATTAAATAAATTCTGCTTGTTCCTAATTATTGTTTAATTTATTTGTAGGCCCATTCCTAAAGGAGAATGAAGAAAAATGAGCCCAAAAGCCCATCAAATTCTGAATTAAATTAGAATAAATTCGAAATCAGGGAATCAGGGTAGATCTTGACAAATCAGAGAGGTTGAAAATCGGTTGAAATGAATCATCCCAAATCAAGTGGTTGAAGCTAACAATCAAAGGCTTTTTTGTCAAATCCTGAAGTCGAAACGGGAAAAACCAGCAGGAGATAAGGAAAATCTTCAAACGAGGAAGCTGCCCCAACCTGGTGTGGCCACCTGGCCACACCATGGTCGCGAAAACGCGGCCAAAATCGCGTTTCCGCGGCCGTTTAGTATTTGTTGGGGGAGTGTATGCTCCCCCTATCTTCTCATGCCTCTCCCCTCTGGGTTTTTGCCTATAAAAGGCAGGTATTTCGCTGTAAATGGAAACGACCATATAGAGATAGAATTTAGTCCACGTTTTCAATTTTTTAGTGTAGGTTTTTATTTTTTTCATGTAATTTTCAGTTTTAATTTATGTAAATCAGAGGAGATCAGAGTTTCATAGGAGAATGAGAACGAAGCTTGTGCTGAGAGTGACACCGGTGTAAGATTTCCTTCTTTTCTCTTATTGTTATAAAATCGAATCTGTCGTTCCCTTTTGTATGTACTTTGTTTTTTTGCTCTTCTTCTTCTTCTTTACTTTTCTTCTTTTGGTACAATTGCTATCCAAGTGAGTCTAAAAGCATCGAAAGAGCCTTGCCTTTGCGAGTGCCACCGATAGCCCATGACGATGGATTTTGTGTTTCATTCTGTATCACTTCATATTTGCAACGTCTTGATGATATAATGTGGAGGAAACGGGAATCAACTCTTATGGGCTATACGTTGATCGCCTCACTTCAAGGTAACATCATTGCAAAAGATTTAAGGTAGGTATTTGGCCAAAAGAAGTAAGTAATTTTTAGTTTCTTTTCTTTTAATCATTTAGTTTAGAACACCACAATCCACCACTTCTTTTATCACTCCTTTTCCATTTCTTTGTACATATCCAATTCTGGTTTCTCCATCTTCCCAATCTCTCACTTTCTGCCTAACTTCATTATAATTTATTTTTATTTTCTTTTAAGAAACTAAAGAAGAACTTTAACCATTAATGGTAGCATAAAAGAGAACTTACTAAAAAGCTTCCATCGCTAGTGCCTCCTTGTGGATCACGACCCGCATAGCTACTTGCTATTGCGGTAGAATTGAGTAACTTGCACTCTTTAATCTTAAAATCTGAAATACTGTATTTTTGTGCAGGTAGAACCTCAATCAAATTTTGGCGCCGTTGTCGGGGAGAGACGGTAAGTTACTCTCTTTAAAAGTTTACATTTTTTGTTAACTTTCTTCTTTGTTTTTTGTACAGATTTAACAACAAGGAATTCTTGCTACAGAACACATAAGTGGCCTTGGACTCTGCTCAAGAAAGCAGAGCCAAGAAGCCCTCAAATTTGCTACATTCCAGTAGCAAAACTGAGTGAACTACTAACCTGTATTTTTGCAGGTTGGCTGAATTGAAAATCTGAATTTCTGTAGCATTTATCTCCTTGTTTGACTCACTGTATATACATTTTTAACACAACAGTAAAAAGTTGATTGTATGCTAAAAATGATTTAGACTTTGCATTTAACCACGTGTCTATTTCATTTCATTTTCTATTTACTGTTGAAGAGTGCTGGAGCCAAGGTATGTGTGCATAGCATTTAGTATAAGGTTCATTCTTGTATGATTGCTTGAATGTTACTTTTTCTATATACTTGTACAGTGCACTAAATTGATTTAAGGGCTTGTCCTATAAATAAGATAAGGTGAGAAAGTCATTATCCTCCCTTAGTCCACAAACAATCTCCTCACTCACTAACCCAAACCTAACTAAAAATGAGTAGACGTTGGCCCTAGGGACATCTCGGACTCAATTAGGAGATTATCCTAAGGGAAAAGGTGTTGGAATTTGACTCCTGCCAAATAGTGTCTAGGAAGGGGATTAAGGGCCGAAAGCCCGAAGGTTGGTGGTTGTTGGCCCAAAGGCCCATCACTCTAGTTTTGATGATGATCAACTCATGTAGTTATAGTACTAATGATCTTGTGTTTATTTAGTCTCAGATTTATGATCAAGATCTTAGTAGGAGTGTAGCTTCAACAAAAGATTTAAAGTCAAGTTTTGGAGCTTACACGGTTTGATCTAACGAGCTAGTGATCGAGTTTGGATCGTGTTTGGACCAAGTCAAGAAGATGAGAAGACTTCAAGTGAAGACTTCAAGATCAAGGCTTGTGTCTAGGTTTATTTTATAAGATTTTGTTTTTAGTTAAAATGTAAAGGATAGAATAGTTGGTGGATTTCTCAAGTATACCATATACACACACACTCTTGATTTAGAATGTTTTCATAAAAGACTTTTCTTTTAGAAAAATACCGTTTTGGTTTTTGGTATTCTAGTTTACATGTTTTAACCAAAACCGTATTTAGAGCTTAATATCAAAAATATAGATATTTCACCATGTTTGTGTAGTGGATCATATCCATACACTCTATGCTTCAAATGAGTTTAAAATATCTTGTTTTTGTATTTGGAGAAGTTTTGGAAAAATACAGTTTTCGTTTTTAGCCAAAATTTCCAAGTTACAAAAATAGTCCAAATTATTTGTAACATGCCTTGATTTTGTGCAAGCATGTTTGTTTATCAAAGTATATTGGTAAAACTATTTTTGTAGATTTTCTGTGAATTTATGGTTTTTATTTCAATCAAAATGTCAAACTTTTAATCCCAGAAAACTGTTTCCTGGCTTCAGCCGGTCGACCGGGACGGTCGACCGCAGCTTGAAGTCGGTCGACCGACGTGCACAGACGTGCACGCCAGTCTGGCTGGAGGGCCGGTCGACCGTCCAGAGAGCTCTGCTCTTTGGAAAGCCCCGGTCGACCGGGACGGTCGACCGGACAGAGAGTCTACTCTCTGTATCCAGGCCTCGGTCGACCGCTGCCCCAACGGTCAGAAAAATGACCGTTGGCGGTCGACCGGGCGGTCGACCGATAGCTCTGTCTGGCCCATAACGGCTAGTTTTTGGAGCCCTATAAATTGGGCCATTTGGGGGCTGTTTTACACAAGATTTCGAAGTGGATTTTTCACCAGTTTTCCCAACTCTTTTAAGAGGTTTTCTCCACTTATTTTAGAGCCAATATTTCCAATCAAAAGGAGAGTTTATCAAGAGTGTTTCAAAAGTGAATTTCTTGAGTTTTTCACCACACATTCCATCCTTGTTTTTCTCACAAACACTTGAGCAACCCATTGATATATTCATCCTATAGGAGTGTTTTTGTGAGAGTGTTTATTGGTGATCAAAGTGTTTAGATCACCAAGAGTTCTTTCTTGTTCTTTGAGGAGGCGAACTTGCGGGTTCGCGGTGTTTCGAGTTCGTGTGTGAACTCCGTGTTTGAGGTGCGGCCTCGGCGAGCTAGTGGGCTTGCGGTGTGTACGGGACTAGAGAGAGTCCAAGAGTTCTAGTGGGAACTCCTTGTAGGTGTTGCGGCACCGAGTGATCCGGTGGGATCGATTTTAGTGGAAATCCTTCATGGTGATGAAGGCGGGGATGTAGAGCAAGTGTGCTCGAACCTCGAAACAAATCCCTTGTGTTTGCAATTGCTCACTCTCTCTCTCCTTTACTTGTCTTTATATCTTACATGCTATTCTTGTCTTATCATTATATGCTTGATATACATTTGTGCTCATATTGTATATGCTTGGGATTGTTTGCTAACACTAGTTTTCAACCAAGAGAGCCAACGCGGCACCTCAACTCTTATCTAGAGGAATCTTGAGGAGTTAGTCCAGAGCCCTTCACGGGGAATTCGGCTACACTCTTGTGTTAAACTTGGTGTTTAGTGTAATAAGTTTTAGTTTGCATTCATATAGTTTTTAATTCCGCATAATTGACCATTTGATTAGCTCATCACCTATTCACCCCCCCTCTAGGTGATTTACAATTGGTATCAGAGCCAAGTGCTCTTGATTTGGGTCTTACAACCTAGAGTTAAAGATCCTCATTTTATAGCTAATCACTAAATTTTGTACACACACCATGGATTTCATGTCACCTCCCACTTTTGACATTCTTAACATCCAAACATGGAAGGTTAAGATGTCTTTGTACCTCAAAGCCTTAGGGATTCATGTTTTTTTGCCACTACTAGAGATTCATATTGTTTAGATGGCAAAAATATTGAGGCTAATGCAAAGGCCATTCATGCTTTGAAGAGCACCCTAAATGATGATTATTTATGTAGGGTGGCTAACATTGATTCGGCTTTTGTAGCATGGAACACCATACTCTCCCTTGGCGAAAAAGATCAATATTATGCGGGGAGCGACTCGGATGTTGGAAGCGACACTTCCAACGCGTGCTACATGGTCCAAGGGGATAACCCCCTTGAGGTAACTACCGAATCCGATTTAGAAGAAGATAACATGTCATATAATGAGCTTGCATCTTTTTGTCAACAACTTCTAGAAAAATATGACATGCTTAAAAAGGATAATAAAAATTTGAAAAAGAAATTTGATGCCATGTTAAATGAAAAAGATTCTTTGCATGAAAAATTTGAAAATGTTTTAAAAGAAAATGAGAATTTGAAAAATGAAAATGTTTCCTTAATGTCTAAATTGAATGATTTGTGTGAAGGAAACACTAGTTTGAAAAATAAAATTACTTTGGTGGAAAAACAAAAGGAAGTTGCTTTTCAAGAAAACACTTCTTTGAAAAGAAAAATTTGTGAAAAAGAAAAAGAAAATTTTTTCTAAAAAGACTAAGAAAAATGATCCTTTATCTCATCATGCTTTACATGTCACCTCTAATGAGATAAATGTTTTGAAAAATAAAATGGATTGTTTGAGCTCAACCTTGAGCTCGTGTGCATTTAATCATTCTAGGTTGGAGTCTATGTTTTCAAAGAAACAAACTCCACACATTCATGCACATCATCATCATGCATATGCTTATGTTGCACGTCATGATCACACTCACACACATAAGCATCCTAAGGTGTACAAGTGTACACATTGTGGCCGCAAAGGCCATTAGCAAAGTTTTGTTATGATAAGAGTATATCTTTAAATTTTGCTAATAATAAGAATGTTTGGGTGCCTTACAATGCTAACCCTCAAGGACCCAAAAGAAAATGGGTACCAAAATCCCCACCTTGTGTATTTGATGTAGGTGAGGGCTCTCACAAGACGTGAGAGATTTGGTGCCTTGGTGGTGTTGCACATGGACTAGATGGACACATATGTTGATGCACCGCTATCAAGGAGGTTTGGTGGGACAACCACCATGTTTTGGAGATTTGGAGCATAGTTCTTTGGTTTGGTAACTATCTCTAAACTCCTAATTTAGTTTACATGCTTTTCATTGATGATTTCTTTAGCATGTTCATGTTTTATGCTTCATGTGGTAAATGCTAGTTTAAATGTAGTTTTTATCAAAACTTGGATATATACGTGTACAAGTAGTGAACTACATTTGATTCATATATGTTTGCACTTCATTGTTCATTTGTACTCACTATATGCACATGTATAAGCTAGTTTTGATGATTCTCTCATTTACACTTGTTTTGCCTATCTTCATGTTTTTTACTTCATGTATATGTATTTTGTATTCAAATCTAATAAATATACATGTATACCCGTGAGTCTCTTGCCTTCATGCAAATACCTTTAATAGACTCTTTTATGTTTGGGATATTGTTAGGATTGGATAAATCATACATATACCTTGAAGTTTGTTTTATATGAAAATGAATTTTCATGTTTTGTTTGAGAAAATAATATTCATGTTTAATTTGAGCTTTATTGACTATTTTCATGACAATGCTATTTACATGATGTTTGAACACTCACACTTTATTTGTTTATTCATGACTTTGTTTCATGATTATTTTTGAGCTTGATGGACCATGAGTGCTTGAATTTTTGTGTATTTAGTATAATTCATGAAAAACATATGTTTTGATTTCATGTTTTGAAGGATCTTTAACTAGTTTTTCAAAAATTATCTTTTAACTAGTTATTATTCTTCAATTTGGTAGTGGTTTTCACTATAAACTATTTTCAAAATTATTTTCGAAAACCCCTTCCAACCCCTTAATGGGCGGATGGATGGGCGAGTATGCCTTGTAAGCTTTATTGAAAAATCCTTTATCTTGAGCATATGAAGGGTGGTAGGTTATGAGTTATATACTTGATTTACATTGTTATTTTCAATTGGTATCATTGGATCTTTTCAATTGGTATCTAAATGATATTTTTGTATATACTCATATTTTGTTTCCTATATATGTATAATTCATAATTTCAACTTATATCAATTTCTATTGATATTATCATTTCTCATATATATATATGATTTTCGTGTGCTTGCTTTACAATTGGTTTACATATTTAAAGCACAAAGTTTATGCTAAGCTTAATTTAAAACTTTTTTTTTCATGCATAAGCTTATGAAAAATAAAATTTTTATCATGGTTTTTCAATTGGTATCAATATGTTTCTATTTCAAATTTGTTATAAACTTACAATTGGTATCAATATGTTTTACCTATTTGAAAAATTCAAAATTTGTAATGATTACTTACAATTGGTATCTTAAAATTTGATTTACTAAGATATCTTAAAATTTGTTTTATTGAAGAAAATTCAAAATTTTGAAAGTTAAAAATATTTTTGATTTGTATTGCCTATATGCATGGAGAGCTTAACATCTCTTCTACATATAGATTCATGTTGAGTGTATCTTATATTGAGGAGCTTGACAACTCTTCTTTATGCGGTACACGTGTGTAGGGGGAGCTTCACATCTCCTCTTATGCATTACAGATTATGTGTTATGTGAATTAGGGCTTGTCATCCATTCTTCATGTAATGCATATATGTAAGGAAGCTAACTTAGCGTCTTCCTCTTCATGAATGTATATCGCATATAACCTTTTATTGTTTTGATTGATTTGTGTTTACCCCTTCATTAGTTCCTTATTTCGGACAAAAAGGGGGAGAAAAATTTGTTTTGTTTTTACTTTAACCCCTTTGTTAATGATTGACAAAAAGGGGGAGAAGTATTTGGTGTATATATATATATATATATGCATGTTTTCCTTGCTTTATTCATAAAGGGGGAGAAGTATTTATGTTTATGCATATATGTTTTATTTTGCAAATAGGAGAAAAAGAATTTGATTTGTTTTATGCTTGTTAGCATGTTTATCTCCATACATTTGCATACATGTTTATGAGCATTCATTGCATATTTATTTATTTATTTGTTATGCATGAGTTAAGGGGGAGCTTCTTTGAAGCTTTACTTTAATCCATGCATATATAACTTCATGAGTTTTGTCATCATCAAAAAGGGGGAGATTGTTGGCCCAAAGCCCATCACTCTAGTTTTGATGATGATTAACTCATGTAGTTATAGTACTAATGATCTTGTGTTTATTTAGTCTCAGATTTATGATCAAGATCTTAGTAGGATTGTAGCTTCAACAAAGGATTTAAAGTCAAGTTTTGGAGCTTACACGGTTTGATCCAACGAGCTAGTGATCGAGTTTGGATCGTGTTTGGACCAAGTCAAGAAGATGAGAAGACTTCAAGTGAAGACTTCAAGATCAAGGCTTGTGTCTAGGTTTGTTTTATAAGATTTTGTTTTTAGTTAAAATGTAAAGGATAGAATAGTTGGTGGATTGCTCAAGTATACCATATACACACACACTCTTGATTTAGAATGTTTTCATAAAAGACTTTTCTTTTAGAAAAATACCGGTTTGGTTTTTGGTATTCTAGTTTACATATTTTAACCAAAATCGTATTTAGAGCTTAATGTCAAAAACATAGATATTTCACTATGTTTGTGTAGTGGATCATATCCATACACTCTATGCTTCAAATGAGTTTAAAATATCTTGTTTTTGTATTTGGAGAAGTTTTGGAAAAATCAATTTTGGAAAAATACAATTTTCGTTTTTAGCCAAAATTTCCAAGTTAAAAAAATAGTCCAAATTATTTGTAACATGCCTTGATTTTGTGCAAGCATGTTTGTTTATCAAAGTATATTGGTAAAACTATTTTTGTAGATTTTCTGTGAATTTATGGGTTTTTATTTCAATCAAAATGTCAAACTTTTTAATCCCAGAAAACTGTTTCCTGGCTTCAGCCGGTCGACCGGGACGGTCGACCGCAGCTTGAAGTCGGTCGACCGACTCGGTCGACCGACGTGCACAGACGTGCACGCCAGTCTGGTTGGAGGGCCGGTCGACCGGGACGGTCGACCGTCCAGAGAGCTTTGCTCTCTGGAAAGCCCCGGTCGACCGGGGCGGTCGACCGGACAGAGAGTCTGCTCTCTGTATCCAGGCCTCAGTCGACCGGGCCGGTCGACCGCTGCCCCAACGGTCAGAAAAATGACCGTTGGCGGTCGATCGGGCGGTCGACCGACAGCTCTGTCTGGCCCATAACGGCTAGTTTTTGGAGCCCTATAAATTGGGCCATTTGGGGGCTGTTTTACACAAGATTTCGAAGTGGATTTTTCACTAGTTTTCCCAACTCTTTTAAGAGGTTTTCTCCACTTGTTTTAGAGCCAATATTTCCAATCAAAAGGAGAGTTTATCAAGAGTGTTTCAAAAGTGAATTTCTTGAGTTTTTCACCACACATTCCATCCTTGTTTTTCTCACAAACACTTGAGCAACCCATTGATATATTCATCCTATAGGAGTGTTTTTGTGAGAGTGTTTATTGGTGATCAAAGTGTTTAGATCACCAAGAGTTCTTTCTTGTTCTTTGAGGAGGCGAACTTGCGGGTTCGCGGAGTTTCGAGTTCGTGTGTGAACTCCGTGTTTGAGGTGCGGCCTCGGCGAGCTAGTGGGCTTGCGGTGTGTACGGGACTAGAGATTCCCAGAGTTCTAGTGGGAACTCCTTGTAGGTGTTGCGGCGCCAAGTGATCCGGTGGGATCGATTTTAGTGGAAATCCTTCATGGTGATGAAGGCGGGGATGTAGAGCAAGTGTGCTCGAACCTCGAAACAAATCCCTTGTGTTTGCGATTGCTCACTCTCTCTCTCCTTTACTTGTCTTTATATCTTGCATGCTATTCTTGTCTTTATCATTATATGCTTGATATACATTTGTACTCATATTGTATATGCTTGGGATTGTTTGCTATCACTAGTTTTCAACCAAGAGAGCCAACGCGGCACCTCAACTCTTATATAGAGGAATCTTGAGGAGTTAGTCCAGAGCCCTTCACGGGGAATTCGGCTACATTCTTGTGTTAAACTTGGTGTTTAGTGTAATAAGTTTTAGTTTGCATTCATATAGTTTTTAATTCCGCATAATTGACCATTTGATTAGCTCATCACCTATTCACCCCCCCTCTAGGTGATTTACAGTGGTTACTTAATTAAGGAACGTCTTTGACGGATAACCTCCCACCAATTTTGCCCTGACCTGCCTGATTAGCTTGTGGTCAAAGTCTGCATTATACCTCCTATGGACAGTCTAACCAGTTAGGAGTCGTCTAGGTCAAAGGTCTACCCTATCTTAGGTTAGAATTTTTTCTTTTTTGTTTGCTTATTTGTTTGTTTTTTTCTTTGTTTGTGTTTTATTCTGTGATATGGCTTATAACAACAATTTTTTCAATTTTAATGGTAATCCATATTACACACCCACCTCTTTTTTGGATATTACCAACCCGACATATCATAACTTTAACCAACCTAGTGTGCCAGATTGGTCTTATCCGAATCAATATAACCCATGCCCCCAATCTTATAACCATAATTTCCAGAATAATTTCAACTCTTCACAAAGTCAGTGGAGATTCACCTCCCCCAAGTCCAATTTTCAACCAACTTGTCCTCCTTATCTACCTTGTCCACAATATTTCCAAGATTCATACTTAGTTCCACCAGGCCAAAATAGAAAACCATCAATTTTGGAAATGAGTATGCGTGAGTCTAAACAAAAATCACAAAATCTGATGGACTCACAATTTCACCACCAATTCCAAAATAACACTTCATCTTTTCAACAAAACGATGAACCAATCAACTATGAAAAGATGCTTGAAGCCATGACTCAGGCTCAAAACGCTTGTAATCATGACATAGATATGATGGTCCAAACTCTACGTTCTCACCGTTTGGCCAATTCTGATGTCGTTAACCATTCTGTTAGAGCTGAAGAGTCATGTTGTTTTGAAAAACAAGGTCCATTTCAGCACAATCATTTGAACTTGCCCAAACTCGAAATTTTGAAAATGATATTGACAGTTTGGCAAGTTATTCCTTTCCTGAAATAGAACTTGAGAATGAATATGATTCTCAACTTAGTGATTCAATTCTACTTCCTGATTCAATAATAACTTAGGTGTCTTCACCTGATTTTAATCTTTTTCTCGAGTCAACTTTGGATCCTGTGCCAATTCATAATGAAATTGAATCGCCCATCTTTGATGATCATTTTATTGAACTTGACCAATTTTATACTTTTGAAAGTCCCATTGACAAATTGGCAAGTTCTCATTTTTATGAAATTGAACTCAATGAGAAATGTGACCTAGATTCTCAAATTTGTGATCCAGTTCAAATTCCCGATTCAATATTGACTCCTATTTTGTTACCCGACTTGAGTAATATTTTAAAGTCAGTTTTGATTCCCACACCTGTCATTCTTGAACTTGAATCACCAATATTAAGTCACATTCCATTGTGGGAAACTGAATGTGGACTTGAGTTTCAACTTCTTGATTTGAATCCACTTCCTGAGCCAATCTCGACTCCTGAACCTTTACTTGACTTAAGTCACTTTCCTGAGTCGGTATTAGTTTCAGTACTTCCTGAGTCCAAGTCAATCATTCTATCTTTTCACACTCCATTTTGGGACAAGGCGGTTGATCAAATTGACTCCGAAATTAATTATAGAATTTGAAAATTAGATGGGGTTAAATTTTTAATAAAAAACGTTCATATATACATCATTTTAGTGGGTTATATAAAAGTGATTTCTGGTGGGTTCCTCCGAACTCCATGCAAAGTCGATTGGGCCGCATTTCGTGGACCAATCAGACCACCACCGGAACCACCACCTTAAGGTAGCATTTTCCTTCCCTGTCTTCTTTTTCATGCATCTATGCATTAATTCATACATTGAGAAAAATGCATGAGATAGGTGTGGGGGAGGGTTCTAACATAACTTAGGTTTTTCTTTTTATTAAAAACAATATTTTAACATTTTCTTTACTTTTAAAAACTTTTTGAAAATAGAAACAATATTTGACATATTTTTTGTAAGAATTAAGTCAATTTTAAGGAATAGGAAAATCAAAATTAGGATTTCTTAAACTTGGTCAAAATAAGATTATTTGTTTGATTTTTAGGGTTAGGAAGATAATTTATCAAAGTAATTTAGTAATAAGATTATTTGTTTGATTTTTAGGGTTAGGAAGATAATTTGTCAAAGTAATTTAATCTTGATTACCTTAATAAAATATGCACACTTCATGCACTTACACACTTAGGGTTCAAAAATAAAGATTCTTATGTCTTATAAAAAAAAGAAAAAAGAAAAAATATATCTATGAAAGATGAACAAATCTAATTATTGATTAGCTAGGTACTTTGGCCTAAGCAAGCCTTAGTATTTATGCGAAAGATGATTAGATAAGTTTGAGAAAAATATATATATAAAAATCCTCTGATTAAGCTGGATATTTGTACCTAATAAAGCATAAGTATTCACGCCTAAAAGGGGTTCATATAATAAAATTCTTAGTTTTGTGGCCTTGTTTGCTCGAGTCCTTAAGTCCTTGGGGTGTTTTCTCACCCGGTGCCCTAAGACCGTTTGGTTTGGGAGTCATCGATTAAAGGCTCGTTACATGGGCAGATTAGAAAGCCTAATAGAACTAAGGAATAATACCACCAAATATATATATATATATATATATATATATATATATAAATAAGGCATTAGAGTTAGAGTTAAAGAACCTTTAGTCAAAATTTTCACGGTCACAAGGTGCATATGACTTAGGGTAAAGTAATAGACTATATGAGAAGTACAATTTGACTCCTTACTTTGATTGATAACAAATTTTTGAATAGAGACTAAGTTTAGGAATAAAAAATTCGGTTTTCCTATAACTTATAGATTACTTAAAACTTACAATAATATTTCAAATATTTTTCTTTCAAAATGTGTTTTCAAATTACTAACATTTTTTCTCTTTCTTTACGGATTTTGTGGGTGTAATCCACTGAAAACCCTCACGAGACAAAACTCGTCCTCTAGGGGTAACCTAGAGGTTTAACGGCTTGTTGCACATGCTCGTGCAATCGCGTGACCTGCGAAAGTGGTCTAATAATTTTTAGTATAGTTTAGTTGTTTTGCTCGAGGACGAGCAAAAGATAGGTATGGGGGTGTGATCGGTCGCTAAGATTGCACATTTATTATCATATTCTCATACTTATTATTAAATAAACTCTACTTGTTCCTAATTATTGTTTAATTTATTTGTAGGCCCATTCCTAAAGGAGAATGAAAAAAAATGAGCCCAAAAGCCCATCAAATCCTGAATTAAATCAGAATAAATTCAAAATCAGGGAATCAGGGCAGATCTTGACAAATCAGAGAGGTTGAAAACCGGTTGAAATGAATCATCCCAAATCAAGCGGTTGAAGCTAACAATCAAAGGCTGTTTTGTCAAATCCTAAAGTCAAAACGGGAAAACCAGCAGGAGATAAGGAAAAATCTTCAAACGAGGAAGCTGCCCCAACCTGGTGTGGCCACTTGGCCACACCATGGCCGCGGAAACGCGGCCAAAACTGCATTCCGCGGCCGTTTAGTATTTGTTGGGGGAGCGTATGCTCCCCCTATCTTCTCACGCCTCTCCCCTCTGGGTTTTTGCCTATAAAAGGCAGGTATTTCGCTGTAAATGGGAACGACCATGCAGAGATAGAATTTAGTCCACGTTTCCAATTTTTTAGTGTAGGTTTTTGTTTTTTTTCATGTAATTTTCAGTTTTAATTTATGTAAGTCAGAGGAGATCAGAGTTTCAT
The DNA here is from genome assembly GCA_038442645.1 of Agave tequilana. Lineage (NCBI taxonomy): Eukaryota > Viridiplantae > Streptophyta > Magnoliopsida > Asparagales > Asparagaceae > Agave > Agave tequilana. The sequence continues at coordinate 792,466 of JAVJIF010000391.1, read as the reverse complement.
AGGAGAATGAGAACAAAGCTTGTGCTGAGAGTGACACCGGTGTAAGATTTCCTTCTTTTCTCTTATTATTATAAAATCGAATCTGTAGTTCCCTTTTGTATGTACTTTGTTTTTGTGTTCTTCTTCTTCTTCTCTACTTTTCTTCTTTTGGTACAATTGCTATCCAAGTGAGTCTAAAAGCATCGAAAGAGCCTTGCCTTTGCGAGTGCCACCGATAGCCCATGACGATGGATTTTGAGTTTCATTCTGTATCACTTCATATTTGCAACGTCTTGATGATATAATGTGGAGGAAACGGAAATCAACTCTTATGGGGTATACGTTGATCGCCTCACTTCAAGGTAACATCATTGCAAAAGATTTAAGGTAGGTATTTGGCCAAAAGAAGTAAGTAATTTTTAGTTTCTTTTCTTTTAATCATTTAGTTTAGAACACCACAATCCACCACTTCTTTTATCACTCCTTTTCCATTTCTTTGTACATATCCAATTCTGGTTTCTCCATCTTCCCAATCTCTCACTTTCTGCCTAACTTCATTATAATTTATTTTTATTTTCTTTTTAAGAAACTAAAGAAGAACTTTAACCATTAATGGTAGCATAAAAGAGAACTTATTAAAAAGCTTCCATCGCTAGTGCCTCCTTGTGGATCACGACCCGCATAGCTACTTGCTATTGCGGTAGAATTGAGTAACTTGCACTCTTTAATATTAAAATATGAAATACTGTATTTTTGTGCAGGTAGAACCTCAATCAGACCCAAATCAAGAGCACCAAGCACTGATACCAATTGTAATCACCTAGAGGGGAGGTGAATAGGTGACTAGCTAATCTAATGATGAATTAATACAGAATTAAAACAATTTAAGCAAACTAAAATAAATTATTCTAAACACACCAAGTATAACACAAAAGTGTAGCCAAATTCTCGGTGAAGGGCTCTGGACTATCTCCTCAAGATTCCTCTAGATAAGAGTTGAGGTGCCGCTATGCTCTCTTGGTTGAATACAAGTGTAAGCAAACAAAACCAAGCATATATCAATTAAGTACAAGATATATCAAGCATATAAAGATATAAAACAATGTTAGTATGCAAGATATAAACACAAGTGAGAGATAGAGAGAGCAATCGCAAACACGGGAGATTTGTTTCGAGGTTCGAGCACCCTTTCTCTACGTCCCCGCCTTCAACGCTATGAAGGATTTCCACTATAAACGATCCCATAGGATCACTCGGTGCCGCAACACCTACAAGGAGTTTACACTAGAACTCTTTGGACTCACTAGTCCCTTTCTTTTTCCACAAGAACTGCACACGCAAACACAATAGCTTGCCGAAGCCGCACCTCTACACCGAGCTCTCACTAGAACTCGAAACAACGCGAACCGCAAGTCCGCCTCATCAAATACAAGATTGAACACTTTGGTGATCTAAACACTATGATCACCTAAAAATACTCTCACAACAACTCTCCTATAGGATAGATATTGCAATGGATAACTCAAGTGTGTGTGAGAAAACAAGGATTGATTTGGTGGTGAAAAACTCAAGAAATCTCTTTTACAAAACACTCTTAAAAAACTCTCCTTTTGATATAAAAGTATTTGGCTCTAAAATAAATGGAGATAGACACTTAGAAGTGTAAGAAAAACTATCTTGAAAACTCACTTAAAATCTTGTAGAAAACAGTCCAAGGGAGGCCCAATTTATAGGCTCCCAAAATATGACCGTTGGAAGCCAACTCAGCAGGTCTGCCTGTTGTCGATCGACCGCCCGGTCGACCACCAATGGTTGGATTTCTGACCGTTGGAAAAAGCGGTCGACCGGCCGGTCGACCATAAACTGGCAAATGACCTAGTGGTCGACCGCCCGGTCGACCGGGCCATTTACAGAGAGCAGAGACTCTCTGTCAGTTGACCGTGCGGTCGACCGGCCCTTGCTATGCACGTTTGTGCACATCGGTCGACCGGAGCGGTCGACCGACTTCTGGCTCGGTCGACTGTCCGGTCGACCAGCATAAGGCCAGTCCAACTATTTTTAGGGATTTAAATCATGGTCTTTTTTACCTTCAATAAATTCCCATAAATTCTCATAAATTCTACAAAAATAAGTTCATTAATATACTTTGATATACAAACATGTTTGAGTAAAAATCAAAATATATTACAAACATTTTGAACTATTTTTGTAATATAGAAATTTTGGCTTAAACAGAAATCTCTATTTTCCAAAAACAATCTCCAAATTGAAAAACAATTTTTTCAAAACTTCTCCAAATACAAAAATAAGATATTTTAAACACTTTTGAAGCTTAATGTGTATAGATATGATCCACTACACATATGAGATAAAATATCTATGTTTTTGACAATTAGCTCTAAAATAAGTTTTGATAAAACATATGTATATTTTGAAGCTTAAAAACCAAACTGGTTTTTCCCAAAATGAAAACTCTTTTATAAAAACACATATAAATCTTGTGTGTAAGTGTATATGAACTTGAGCAATCCGCAAACTAATCTATCCTTTACATTTTATCTGAAAATAAAATCTTGACACTTACAAACATGACACAAGTCTTCTTGGAAATCTTCTCTTGAAGGTCTTCTTCTCCTTCTTGACTTGGTCCAAAACTTGATCCAATGAGCTAGACTTCTCTTAAGTACTTGATGCAATCTTGATGCGCAAGCTCTTGAATTAACATGTGCTAGCTCCAAAACTTTGACTTTAAATCTTTTGTTGAAGCTAAACACCAACTAAGATCTTGATCAAATATCTGATACTAATTAAACACAAGATCATTAATACTATAACTACATGAGTTAATCATCATCAAAACTAGAGCGATGGGCCTTTGGGCCAACACAAGGATACAGTGAGGCAACTATCACTAAGAGGTTAGCATGTTAGTGGAGCCATTAGTAGTTAGTAGTCATGAGTTTTCTTTTTCTTTTTACTTTATTTTAGATTTACAAACAAAATCACAAAAATCATTCTTCTATATTTTTCACTTCTTCGTGTTTCACCTACTCTTCTCTTTTCATTCTTTGTTTTCGTTTCTTTTGATTCTTTAAAACATTGAAGAACTTTAACACACACGTGAACATTTCGGTAAAGCTTCTATCGCTTCCCGTCCTTGTGGATTCGACCCGTATAACCTTTTTGCTATAACGGAAGTATCGAGGAAGCCAAAGCACGCACTTTTAACTCTTGATTTCAAAATATACACTTTTTGTGCACGATATTCCCCCGATCAAATTTTGGCGCCGTTGTCGGGGATGGGAACAGTTTGATTTCACATTTTTGTTAACTTTTCTTCTTTATTTTTGGTGTGCAGGTCAAATTCTTTAGCATTGCAGAAGTCCACATTTGCTCTTGTGTGGTTGGGTAAATTCTTGTATATTTTTATATTCTGTTGTTAATATTTGTTACCTATGCACTATAATAATTTAAGAACTAAAATACAGAAATTGGATGCTTTAAAACGGTTTAAACATTTGCATCTAGGCATGTGTCAAATTCAATTCCAATATACTGTATTTGTTCTTGTGTTGTTGTGATCTTGACGGAGGTGTACATATTGCATAGCATATAGTTAGGACAAGCACGTGAGTGATTCACTCTCTTTGTGTGTTCATTCTTATCTATATTGCACACTTGTACGAATTTAACTTAAGGACAAAACCCAATACAACATAAGGTGGGGAAGTCATTACTCTCCCTTAACCCAAAAATTACCTCCCCACTCACACAACCCAACCCTTAACAAAATTTGCTAGACGTTGGCCCCTAGGGACATCTCGGATTCATTTAGGAGATTGACCTAAGGGAAAAGTTGTTAGAGTTTGACTCTTGTCAAATCGGTATCTAAGATTGGGGATTGAGAGGCGAAATCTTGAAGAATAGTGGTTTAGCATAATTAGGCCCGTTGCTCCGGCACGGATACCTCCCACTGATCTTGCCCTACCTGATCGATTAACTTGTAGTCAGATTTCTAGAAGGTACCCTCGTGGATAGTCTAACCAGTTAGGAGTTGTCTAGGTCTAAGTCAACTCTAACATAGGCTTGTTTTCTTCTTTTTGTTTATTTGTTTGTTTGTTTGTTTTTTCTTTTTTTGTAAATTGTGATATGGATTTCAACAACAATAATTTTTTTCAATCCTAATATGAATCCATATTTCACCCCAACCTCATTTGACTTGGATAACTTCAACCCGGATATGTACAACATGAACCAATCATATAGACCGGATTGGGATTATTCGACTCAATATGACCCATACCTCAAAACTTATGACCATAATTTTCAAAATAATTTTAACTCTTCACAGAGTCAATGGGGATTCACCTACTCCGAGTCAAATTTTCAATCATCTTGTCCACAATTTTCACAATATTCATTCCTCAATTTTTATTCAGATACTCCTTTTCCTGAACCACCAATTGAAGAAAAATCATTATTGGAAAGGAGTTTGGAAAAAGTGATAAGAGGCCCAAAAATAATTTGAAAAAATGGTAGCCTCATCATGTCCACAAATTTTCAAAATTCATGTAGTTCTTTTTCAGAACGACTCAAAAGAAAATCATTGTGGGAAAAAATTATGAAATTCGTGCAAGAGACCGAGCGCATAATGCAAAATACGATTAACTTCCTATGTCCACCAAATGTTCATACGACTCACGAATCATGTCATTTTGAAATCCAGCTTCAATTTCATTATATCAACATGAACTTGACCAACATCAACCTCTTGATAGTTTGGCAAGTTATTCATTTTCTGAAACTGAACATGAATATGAATGTGAACCAGAGTTTCAATTTAGCAATTCAAGTCCAATCCTTGAATCAATATCGACTCATGTAGTATTACCTGAACTAAGTAACATTCTTGAGCCAGTTTTGATTCTATAATTTCTGAAACTGAATCGATTATTTCACCCATTCTCATTCCCTTCGTGGATGAAAATCAAGATTCAATTTCCTTACATCCTTTTGAACTTGCCCAAAAGTTTGAGAACCACCTTGACATTTTAGCAAGTTATCCTTTTCTCAAAATTGAACTTGAGCTTGAAAGTGATCCTGAATGTAGCAACCCGTTCCCGGGATACGTACTCAGATACGTGTCCCAAAAATTTTCAACCGTATTATTCAATTTTCTTTCGGTATTTGCTTTTGAGTTGTGATTATTTATGTTATTGTGTATCGGATCTGGATTCTCAGACCTAGAGTAAGCCCTGACCCGGACCGGGAACCCGATACCAGCCTGCTGCTCGATTTGACCTTTCTAATAGTCCAATTTGATCGATTTCAGTGTTTTCTAATATTTTAGATTTTTCATGATTTTCTGAAATTTTCAGAATTTTTCTGCAAAATCTCCAAAACCGGTGTCGGTCGGCATCGCTGACTGATTCTCAGATTTTTAGTTTTCAAACGGGATTGAATTTTCAAAAATATCTTACACATTACTTTTTAGAATTTTATTTTCCATCTAAATACATTTTTGAGATTTTTCTAAATTTATCAAAATTTGACCGATTCTGGGGTCGGCAGGTATCGCCGGAAGATTCCATGATTTTTAATTTGAAACTAAATTGAATTTCTTGAATCTGATTTCATCGAGTATTTTAAAATAATATTTACTGTTTTTGAGAATTTTTCAGAACGTTTCTAAAACAGTCGAATTTTTGCCCTATTAAAATAATAATATTATCTACCGACATTTTCCTTTCTTGTTTTTTTCTTTCTCTACTCCCCTACTTTATACTCCAAGATATTTTAATAAATTAATTATTTATAATAAATTTTTTTTACTATTTTCTTTTCTTTTTCCTTATTTTTTTCCTTTTCCTTTATTTTCTTTCCTTTTCTTTCTTTTCTCTTTTTCCCCTTGCCTTCCCTATGCACTGCGCTCCCCTGCCACAACCGCAGCCGCCTGCAGCAGCCCATGGCTGCTGCTGTAGCCCCTCTCCCCACCCATTTCACCACCACCCTTTCTCCTCTTTTCTATTAAACCCTCCCCCTTCCTTCCCCTTTTCATTTCATTTCAACTCCAAACCTCCGTCAACAAAAAACCAACCCATTCTCCTCATCTCCACCGCCGTCACCACCATCACCACCACCACCGTCACCCCCTATAGCGGCCGGCCACCACTCCCCCACACCCCCTCTTCACTCCTCCACCTCCTTTAACCTCCACCAACCACCCGCCACTTCCAATTTCAACCAAACCCATCACCACCACCTCCCTTCCTCCTCCAAAATTCACCACTATCTCCATCAAATCCACCACTTCCACCACCCCATCATATCACCTCCTCCTCCTCTAACTTCCCACCACCTCCAACAACCACCACAACCACCATAACCACCACCACCATCAACTACCACCACCACCCACTTCACCAAACAACAACCACCACCAAAATAACACTACACACCCTCCTCCTCTTCCCTAGGGCAGCGCGCGCGCCGCCCCTCCCTCGGCGCTGCCGCCACCGGCCTCCAGCGTCGGCGGTGGCCGGCCATCTCCTTCTACTCTTTTTCCATTTCTTTCTTTCTTCATTTCTTTCTTTTCTTTTCTCTTTCTTTTCCATAAATAATACCCACTTTCTCACATCCCTAAAATACCCTCCACCTCACCCCCAAATTACTTCCCTATAATTACAATCAATACCCCTCCCCTTTTAATTCCTATTCCTTTTCTAAAAAAATACCCTATTTTCTCTCTCCTTCCTACAACTTTCCCTCTCCTCTCTCTCTCCTCTCTCATTCCCTCTCTAATATTTATATATATATATATATATATATATTTTAATATATATATATATATATGGGCTAGTGGCTTGCATGCATGGGTTCGCAAATTTCTCAGATTTTAACCGGTATTTAATTCCGGTTTCAGGCGAGTGTTTGTATTAGACTTGATAATTACTACTCTTGCATTTATAGCATGATATTGATATGTGGATATTTTAACATGCCTAACACTTGCTACTGTAATTTTCAGTACATGATACCTTACTATACGAGTTAATATATGATATTGCATTGGTATTTACCCGACACTTGACATGTTATACTTGACACGTGACATCTGACACCGACACTTGACATGTTATACTTGATATATGATTTATGACACCGGCACTCGGTATTTATACCGGCACTCAGTATTTACACCGGCACTTGATATTAGACACCGGTACTTGATATGTCATACTTGACACCTGATCCCACTTGATATTAGACACCGGTACTTGATATGTCATACTTGACACCTGATCCTGACACCTGGTATATGACATGCTTTCATGTGGTACAAGTACATTGACCTGACATCGTGACCCTTGACCGGACACTACCACCCCTGATACCTGTATTATATGGCATATTCATGACTATCACTTTTGCGGGAACTTGGCATGATTATTATATTATTACCAAACATTTGGTACTCCTGAACTCCCGTACTCCTGAACTCCTGTATACTTGAACCCCTGAAATAGGGAGGCTCCTGACATTACTCCTGATATTACACTCCTGTTGACCCCCGTAATAGGATAACCATGGATATTGGACTTTTGTGAATACCTTGTGGACTTTATTATTTGACACTCTGTTATATTTAAACAACTTACACCGGGACGGGGGAAATTGATAGGTATCGATATAGCTTCTGTGTTTATGGTGGCCATACATATGTTGTACAACTAATTCTTGAGATTCGACCTGGAGGCCACCAGGCGCTTCCGAGGGGTGTACTGGCACTCCTACCCCCCTGCCTGCCTGCCGGGTGTGCTATAATCCCCTGGATATATCCCTGTGGGGAACGGTGACACTCTATTCCTGTTCGGACATATACTAAGACCTTCGGGCATATAGTAAGTCCCGGTACCTAGCGGTACGTTCCGGCTCAGTACCGAATACTCCTGGACCGTTGTCCCGGGCATGCACGAGACCCATTCTAAACATGATTCATCATTCCCCATCAATTTTAAATAACCAACCTCGCTCGACTTGTATGCGAAAGTATATGGTACTGGTCATATACCGAAACATACAAATTGAACGAGTCTTAATAATAACTTAACAATTTACTTCATGCTACATGAATTTCATTGTCATTTCCTTACTTGCTATTTATTGTAGTTACTCCATACTTGCTAATTTGATTACATGACGTTGACCTACTACACTTGCTTTTATTTCATGCCACATAAATTCTAATGTCATTTCCATATTTCACTATTTATTGTGGTTATTCCATGCTTATTGATTTGGGTACATTATACTTGACCTGATGCACTCACTTTTATTTATACTTACCATTTGGGTTCTTCTTGCACTCGCTGGGTTGTCCACTAACAACCCTGAATTTGCATGTCCAGATTTAGCAGCTTGGACTGAGATGAACCCATCAGCTGAGGACCAGGCTTTCTTCGAAGAGCAGGCGGATCAGCCGTAGCTCCATCCCATCTTCCCCGCTCGTGAGATCCCCTCTTTCAGCTCGTGAGTTCTTATCTTTTGTATCCTGTCCAGTCTACTTTTGTACTACCTGGTCATGTAATATTTATGTAATATTATGTCACAGTCTGTGATGACTGAGTACTTGTACTTTTGTGTTGGAATGTATAACACCACGTATTTTCGCACTCTGATCCCTGTATTGTGTTGTATTGATACTTAGCGTGCATACGTGATGGTACCATCATCCTGCGTATGTACGTCGCAGTGGCGTCCTCGTATCCTCGAGAGCGGGGCGCCACAGGTTGGTATCAGAGCTTAGGCTCTCACACCTTTAGTACAGTCGGTCTGCAAATTAATATTGGGTTAATTTGTGACTGAGTCATACGAGTCATTACTATACATTCCAATTACAAGTATGAAGTTATCTATTCTTTCCTTGAAATTCATCCCTTGACTTCTGAAATCTCATAATTCCGTCACCTTTTCAGTCGGCTTGAATATGGAGAGACGGGGGACATGTAACAGTCCTGACACTTCCCGTGACGGTCCACACAGAGAGAATGACATGATGAGGATACTCCAGGGAATGATGTATAGTCAGCAGCAACAGACAGAGCTCTTGCGATAAGGATTGCTAACTGTACCCCGGGAGCAGAGGCCGGGTACTGTATCAGATTTCAGGAGATTGCAGCCGACATAATTTTTGGGTACGGAGAAGGCCCTGGATGCAGAGCAGTGGTTGATCGACATGACCGATTTTCTAAAGGTGGCCAGAATTCCTGGTGAGAACGAGGTGGAAGTGGCCAAGATCTAGCTAAAAGATGTGGCGAGGACCTGGTGGCTAGCCGAAGAGGCGAGACTGGAGAAGCCCATCTCTTGGGACCAGTTTTCGAAGGGCTTCTATGAGAGATTTTTCCCTGCAACTGCTCAGAAGGAGAAGGAGGAGCAGTTTATTAGGCTGCAGCAGTGAAATCGATCGGTGGATGAGTATGCTGCTGAATTCTTGAGACTTAGTCGGGTTGCACCATATATGGTAGCCGAGAGGAGAAGAGAGCTAGAAGGTTTCACTAAAGATTGAGGGTGAATATCCAGATATTGCTTATACCCCACCAGCTGAAGACATATTCCCAAGTTCTTTCTATAGCTCGTGATGTGGAGCAGGGATCGGAGAAGAAGAGGAGAGTTGAGCTGCAGCACAAGCCTATGAAGCGCCAATTCTAGCAGATGCATAGAGAAAATCCAGTCAGATCTTTTGGTGCCCCAGTAGCCCAGCGGCCATTTCAGCCTCCTTCTCAGCAACTTGTGTGTGAATATTGTCAGAAGCCTAGACATAATTAACGGAACTACTGTATGGCCAACGGGTTGTGTTTGGCTTGCGGTTCCGTCAACCACTTAGTGGGAGAGTGTTCATTCAAGAAGACCTGGAATGCAGCTCCAGCACCACCAACACTCCCAGCACAAGTGGCACCACCAGCACCTCCAGCACGAGTGGCACCCCCAGCACTTTCGGCACCATCGATGAGGAGGAATTCAGGACCTGTAGGCAGAGGAGCTCCACTTCCTCCCCAGCATCGGACTCTGGGTCAGGCTCAGAGGGGACCCAGGACCAGAGTAGGTCGCGGGAGAGGCCAGGCCTACAACTTGACACCGAAGAAAGCTGAGGCATCGGGAGACGTAGTGGCAGGTACAATCTTGGTTCACTCAGTTCTAGTCTTATCACTCTTTGACTCCGGTACATCACATTGCTTCATATCTAGTAGATTTATTGCCTTGCATTCTATACCCCTAGTATGTATGGGTGACCAGTGGGAAATTAGTACGGGGAATGGGGTAATCATTACAACAAGATTTGCAAGGCGTGCAATGTGGAGTTATGTGGCAGAAAGTTGGAGGCCGACATGTTCGTACTGGACACTAGAGGGTAAGATGTGATCCTAGGCATAACTTGGCTGAGCAAGTATCATGCGGTGATCGACTGTCAGAACAAAAAGGTGATCTTCAGGATTCCACACCAACCGGAGTTTCAGGTCTTTGGAGAGCGCAAGTCCCTCAGAAAGAAGGTTCAATTGGATTGTGTCACTGCTGAAGAGAAGAAGACGGTGTCAGTAGGGAATGAATTCCTGGATGTATTTGAGGAGATATCAAGACTTCCACCTGACAGAGTTATGGAGTTCTCTATTGACATTATTTCAGGAGCGACTCCCATCTCTAAAGCACCGTACCGGATGGCACCAACAGAATTGGCTATGAAGGAGCAGCTACTGGAGTATTCAAGCAAGGGTCTGATTAGACCGAGTACTTCACCTTGGGGAGCACCAGTGTTGTTGGCAAACAAGAAGGATGGTGGCAAGAGATTGTGTATTGATTACAGAGAATTAAACAAAGTCACCATTAAGAACAAGTACCCTTTGCCGACGATTGATGATCTCTTTGATCAACATCATGGGGCCCAAGTGTTCTCAAAGTTAGATCTGCAGTCGGGGTACCATCAGTTGAAGGTGAAGAAGGAAAATATCCAGAAGATGACATTTAGGACTCGCTATGGTGATTACAAGTTCTTGGTTATGCCCTTTGGAGTTACAAATGCCCTAACAGTCTTTTTGGACTTGATGAATAGAATCTTCTCACCATATTTGGATAAGTTTGTGTTAGTGTTCATTGATGATATTTTGGTCTATTCTAAGAATGAAGAAGAGCATGCGGAGCATCAGAGGGTTGTTCTACAGACGCTATGACTTGAGCAGCTTCATGCCAAACTTAGTAAGTGTGAGTTCTGGCTGGAGAGTATAACATTCTGGGCCATGTTGTTTCTAAGGAAGGAATCTCGGTGGATCCTAGCAAGATTCAGGCAGTGAAGGATTGACTCCGAAGTTAGTAACAGAGATCAAGAGCTTCATCGGATTAGCTGGATATTATCAAAGGTTTGTGCAGGACTTCTCTAAGATTGCAGCTCCTTTGACCAAGCTTACCAGGAAGGGAGAGGAGTATATATGGACTGAGGAGTGTGCATCTGCCTTTGAGGAGTTGAAAAACAAGTTGATTTCAGCTCCAATCTTGAAGACACTCTCAGGGACAGGAGGAATGTATGTATATAGTGATGCACCAGGGAAGGGTCTTGGATGTGTATTGATGAAGCATGGACATATGGTAGCTTATGCATCCATGCAATTAAAGCCACATAAGAAGAACTACCCAACGCATGATCTAGAGCTGGCAGTTATGATCTTTGCGTTGAAGATATGGAGACATTACCTGCTGGGTGACCGAGTGTTGATTTACACCAATCACAAGAGCTTGAAATACATTTTCACTCAGAAGGAGTTGAATATGAGGCAGAGGCGATGGCTTGAGTTGATGGCAGATTATGATATGGATCTGCAGTACCATCCTGGCAAGGTTAATGTTGTGCCGGATGCCTTGAGTAGGAGACCTAAAGCCAACATGGTAGTGTTGCTCACTAAGCAAGAGGAGTTACTCAAGGAGATGAGGCGGCTAGACTTGATGGTGATTCGGAGGATCAGTGGGTCCGTGTAGTTGATGGCATTTCAGATCCAGCCAACATTGATGGAGGAATCAGGGAATTACAGAGAGAAGATCTCAGATTGCTGAAGTTCAGGGAGCAAGTGGAAGTAGGGCTGAGGTAAGATGTTTGCATACATACTGATGGTGCACTCTATTTCAGGGGTAGAATTTGTGTTCCTCAGGGGAAGATTAGACAGAAGATCTTAGCTGAGGCCCACAGCTCAGCTTATTCTATACAGCCTAGAGGAACTAAGATGTATCAGGATCTGAAGCAACATTTCTGGTGGAATGCGATGAAGAGAGAGATTGCATAATATGTGGCGAAGTGTCTAGTGTACCAGCAAGTGAAGGCTGAACACCAGAGACCAGCTGATTACTACAGCCTTTGCCAATACCAGAATGGAAGTGGGAGTATGTTACTATGGATTTTGTCACCGCTCTTCCCCGCAGTCCAAAGGGGAACAATGCAGTACGGGTAGTTGTTGACCATCTCACTAAGTCAGCACATTTCATACCATTCAGAGTGGGACAATCTACAGAGCTTCTGGCAGACAAGTACGTGAGGGAGATTGTTCGACTGCATGGAGTTTCAGTTAGTATCGTGTCGGATAGAGACACGAGGTTCAGATCTCGCTTCTAGGAGAGCCTTCAAGAGAGTCTGGGGACCCGTCAGAAGTTTAGCACATCTTATCATCCAGAGACAGACGGGCAGTCTGAACGGACCATTCAGATCCTAGAAGACATGTTGAGGGCATGTATGATAGACTTCAAGAGATCGTGGGAAGACCATCTACATTTGGCAGAGTTTTCCTACAATAACAGCTATCAGGCGAGCATCAAGATGGCTCCGTTCGAAGCCCTATACGGCAGGAGATTGTTTTCCATTGATTTGCAAAGGGGAAAACTTACAAAAAAGGGGGTCGAGGAGCTAAATTACAAGTAATTCTTTGCAGGAAGAAGATTACAGGTAGATCTCCTCTGAGATTTCTAGGGAAGTGTGCCGGTAGGAATCTGATCAGCGCGCGATCACTTTATCCCTTTGACGATGCGATCGATCAGACAATCGGACTGCTGCCTGATGGGATTCCCTTCTCGCCTGGTTCGGGGAATCGGAGAACAGAAGGTCGGTAGAGCCCTCTTGTTACTTCTCGAGCTGCCTCCACTTGGGAATTCCTTCTCGCCTGGTTTCGAAAATTTCTTGAGAGGGAGAAAGATCTTAGGATATTAGCACCCTGATTAGAGAAGTAATTCTCTGAATTCTTGGAAGTAAGAGAGTAAATCCCTGTCCTTAGCCGCCTCTCCTCTTTTTTTCCAGCCTCTCCTCTTTTTAGCTCTCGCCCCTGGTAGGCTATTTATAAGGAGTAGGGGTACAATCGCCCTGAAAATCTGGAAACAGATTGAGTCAATCTATTTTACATCTGGAAAGTAGCCTCGCCGCGAGGCTAGAGACAGCTTTTGCGAAGCTAGGAATAGCAAGTAGTGCTGATCTCTTGATCCGCTCTGCTAAATGAGGGATGCGCCCTTGATTCTTTCCAAATAACTGAAAGATTTCTCCTGATCTTCTCACTTGATTGGGAGAGTCAAAAGATCATGGCAAACAACTGTCAAATTTGATCTCAATTAGATTTAATCGCAATTAGATTTGATCTCATTTAGAGATTTGATTGGTCAAAGGTGACCATAAACGACCCGCAGCGGAGTCGTTGCGTTGAGCTCATGGCGGAGCTGGGAGAAGCATCTGGCAAATTTAAAAGAAAGCTCTTTAGCGGAGCTGGATAACTTTGTGACGAAGCTACCAATTACCCTTTTGCGCAGCTGCATGGGGCTTCGAGTGAAGCTAACTCTCTGCGGAGTTAACTGAGCATTTCTGTGCGAAGTTGTAAGTTAGCTCGCAGCGAGACTGTGAAGGAGCTTCCTGCGATGCTAAGCAACTTTGGCTTCTTATGTGAGACTTATCTCGTGGGCTCGTGCGAGACTAAGTGTTGAGCTAACTTAGTGTCTCTGGACTTGCTTGGGCCTTCTCACGAGCTTTGCTTGGCTTACTGTCTGCTTCACTGGATCAGTAGAGTCTAAGTTGTTGATATGTCCCCTCTTAAATGGGTGAAGAACTGATCGTCGGCTTGTCTGCCACTTGTCTTTTGTAGATGTCAACAAGTTAGACATTGCCCAGGCCACTTAGGAATCTTGTCTTTTTTAAAGTGTCAACAAGACCCCCATCAAAGTTTTCGTAAGTCTGCAATGGAATGGTTCAAACTCCGGAATACTTTGAACTGCTTTGATTGATGATATGCGAAATGCGAACGTCACCATAGTGGTTGAGTTTAGCTCCGCTTTCAATCCTGCTTCCGGATTGGAATAAGTTTGCCGAGGAATCGCGTAGATTCGCGATTCTGGGTAGCTTCGCGTCTGGATAGCTTCGCGTTAACTTGGTGTTTGGAACGACGTTCCTTTCTCGAGGCTAACTGCTTTTCGGCTAGTTACGAGAGGGATTGCTCCCTTTTCCGAGGTTAGAATAAACTCTCTTGCTTTTAACGAGGGAGATTGTTCCTTTCCTCGAGGCTAAGCATTTAAATGCTTTAACTTCGCCCGCGCGTCTAGGCTTGAAGCGTCAGCGGTGTGGTCAGGCCATGAGGCCTATAAATAGGACACTTGAAGTCCTCTTCAGAGAAACATACTTTTCTCTTTCTGAAAAGTGTGTCCATGACATCCCCTCGTTGCCCAGGAAAGGAGACTCAGATCTCTGAAATAGTGGGGGCGCCCCCTCTGGTCACTAACCGGCCAAGAGCTGGTAAGTCTCGGTCATCCGAAGACTTTCAGGGGGTTCATCTCCCTTAGCTTTATCAGCTATCTTAGGGATTAAATTCCCTGGATCTTTGCATTTGGCTGACTTTCAAAAAAGGGTTTCGACTCTATTTTCCAGCTTCTCGGCGAAGCTATTGTTTTTGCTTGATCAGGAAAAGACTTTTTCATGCAGAGTTCCTGTCTTGATCTATTGAATCTACCTATTAAATCCGTCACAGAAGCAAGAATTGGGACTTAGTCCCTTCGAGGTTGAGCCAGTCTTGCCATATAGGAGGGGCTAAGACTGCGTCCCTCTGGACCAGTCTGGCTTAGCCATATAGGCGAGGATAGGACTTGGTCCTTTTTGAGGCTTCTTCAGCCTAACTGCCTTAGGCGGAGCTAAGACTTGGCTTATGCTAAGCTAGTCCATCATCACTGTGCAAGCGAGGCTATCCTCCGTTTAACTGAAGCACCACTGGATCGGATATGAATTGCTTCGCCTAAAGAATTTGACTTAGCATTTCATCTTTACAGTTTTCTCTTTGATTTAATGCTGACCTATTTCCAGTTTGTATTGCAGTGAATTGTGCCCGCCAGTCTTTTGTCTTGATGAAAGAGACCAGAAACTTGCCTTTTGATCTTCCAGTTGAAACTTTAATCCTAAGCAGGAGAAACATACTGGAGCAGCTGATGCATGTTCCAAGAAGAGGTTGGCAGTTGCTTATCCGAGATGATCCACTTCAGGAAGGGGCTGGTAGTCGCTTATCTGAGATGATCCACTTCGGGAAGGCGGACGTCACCTGTAAGGTCTCGGATCCTTCCTTTGCCAATTTTGATCAAAGAAGATCCGGCTTTCTGGTGGCAACCAGTCCTTTGCCAATTTTCATCAAAGAAGATCCAGCTTCTTGATAACAAAATCTGTCATTAAGCGAAGGATTACGGCTTGTGTAGGAGGAAGACCTTCCATGTCCAGTTGGTTTGGCTTATCACCTTGGAAGTAGATAGGACAACTTGTATGCCCTTAGAGCAATGATCGGTTGTACGAAAGACCACCTTGATGTAGTGTCAATGTATCTTCCCTTTTGAATCAATAAAAATGTTTATTTTCTGCTTATCTGCTTTATTTCCCTCCTTTAATTTGAGAACACCTGAAGTGGACTAACTTAGGTAAGTCTTTTTCTTATGAGGAAATGAAAACTCTTAGCCGAGCTAAGCTTCCAGCGAAGCTGAAGATAGATTTTCAACTAAGTCAGGAGCAAGTCTCTAACGAAGCTAGCACAGAATTTTCGCGAAGCTAGAGATGTGCTTTTAGCGGAGCTAAGGCACGTTTCTCAGCGAAGTTACTCAAGCGTCGCGCGAAGTCAACACTAAACTCATGGCGGAGTTAGCCCTTAGCGGGGCTGAAGTAACGCTTCTCGGGAAGGCGCTTTAGGTGCCATTTCAAATTAATTTGAAACGACCGCCTGCGCTCCCCTCGAGGAGGCAAAGCTTAGGCAATCATCAGCCTATAAAAGCCCGATTGGGCTGACAAAGAAAGAATTACTTCTCTTTAAATTTTCAGAGAACATAAATCTCTTCTTCTTCTTTCTTCTTAGTTTGATACTTTAAGAACTTTTCAGTTCTTTCATAGCTCCCAAAAGACGAGCAGGCAAAGAGGCAACGACCTCTGCGACGGAGGGGCTCTTCCTCCTCCGGTCATTGAACGCCCTATTGCGGGTAGGGATCTTTCCCTCTTACTTAGAGATTTTTATCTCTTTTCGAAGCCAATTTTTGGCTATTTCATGACGAATCTATAACGATTCATTATGATCCAGTGATCTCAGGGAGTTCAACTCCCTTAATTTTCTTTGCCGAATTTTTAGGGGATTTAATTTCCCTTAATTTCTCACCTAGAAATTCAGGAGCCGAATGGTTTCTTTTCCAAGCTTCTGTGTGAAGCTAACCCTTCAGCGGTTCACATCCTGTCGAATAACAGGATGCGAAGCTAGCCTTTAAAGCGCAGCTGGAAAAGGACTTTAAAGCCCTTAGAATAACATTAGACGTTAATGCCCTTATGGCGAAATTAGCCCTTGAGGGCTTTTTTCGCATTCTGTTCGGCGACAGAATGCTAGCCGAAGCTTCCAGGGCGAACATAACACTTGGACATCTCCTGCATTTTGCCCTCGTGCAGAATGCGGAGCTAAGCTGCAATTGCGAAACTGAGCTTCGGGGCGAAGCTAATGCTAGGCTAGCTTCGCTCGGAGAGCGAAGCTATGCCTCAGCAAAAATTATATTCTTGCTTTAGCTTTCTTTAGCCAATGAACTAATATGATTTCTTCTTGCTTTTGCAGTGCACTATACTCTGGGTCCTCTAAACAGTCTCTTTGGAACGGCCAGGGGGCTGGACGGCAATGTTAGCCTGCAGTTCCAATGGCGGCCTTCATTATTTAGTGAGCGAAGTGCTCCCGGTCGGGATGCACTTATATATGCCGGAGATCAGCGTACCATGAGGAGCATCTTAACCACTGCTCCCCTTGAAGATTCTGACCGAAAAGTCTGTCGGAAGCCCGGCTTCATGTTCGGGGATGCAGCGCCAGATACCGATCATCAATTGCTAGCCGGAGAGGGGCAGTGGATTTTCAATCTGGATGGCGAGAAGTATTATCTCCCATCTAGCAAGCGTCATTTTCCACTGTCTTTCTTCCAGTGCGTGACGAAGGCTCAGAAGATGCAGTGGCAAGTGACTCAGACTACTAACTCCGTTCACGTGGGAAAATTGATTGCTCCGTCTCCCGATTACACAAGGGCGGGTCCTCCTCGTTGTATATTGGGTCTCCACCCTGGAAACGTTCTCCCGGACATTCCAGTAGGGGAAAATCCCGCAGTTGCTCAGACTTTTAGGAATCGGTTCTTCAAAGCTCGTGGTAATTATCCAGCCACTGATTTCAAGACCCCTGGGTGGATTCACCCTCCCAAGGCATGGTGGAGGGACTTGACCTTATACGTCTTGGCCCATTTTGAAGAAGACCTGGAGAGATTGGGACTCTACGAGGCCGTCAGGGCGACCTGTTATGGCATCCAGATGAGCGTAGTGCACTTCTACGCCATTTTTGAGTTATACTGCCCAGCTACAGGGACTTTCTTCACCCCTGTAGGCGAATTGGGCATAGCTTTGCGTGAGATGTGGGAAGTCTCTATTCTGCCCTTGGGAGCTCTCCCATATGAAGAATATTTCCTGTACGAGGCGGAATTGGCACTTCTAGAGAAGCAGGAGCCCGCCTTATTCGAGACTTACCGGGAGTTGATGTGCCACCTTTATATTTGCTCAAGTATGCATGGGAGCCATAAGGGGGCTTCATGCAGCTCGAAGAGCTGGGGGAATTATTTGTTCCACAACCTGAAAGATGCTCCTGAGGTAGCTCACTGCGGGGTTGCAGATGAGGACATTTTTCGAAGGATGCAAGAACACTCCCAAGGGGATATGATTTTGGAAGAGGATGATGGACCTTACAAAAAAGGTGATATTCTCCGGAGTTTCCATCATCAGGCTTGTCGACTGCTGTCTCAGAAGGCACTTTTGGCCGGTTTTTTATCGGTCTGGCTGAAAAGATGTGTGGTGCCCTCTTCCTCTAGTGACGTCATCCTTCCGACTGTCTTATTGCCGGCCATTCGTCTAGTCCACGATCGTTCCCTTGAACTTCTCCCGGCAATGGTGTGTTGTATTCAGCGGGGCCTTCGTGCATTGACGGAGGCTTTCTGTAGGCCACCAGTAACGAAGAGGGGCAAAGGCACCATCTTGCCTTGCGAAGGACCAAACCCCAGGATCGGTTTGCCATACACTTATTTGATAGCATGGTTCGCCCTTCACTGCCCTTCCATTATCCAAGCCGGTGAGGAGCCTTCAGAAGGCGTCCGGATGGCGCTTCTCCGTCGATTCGAGGGGTGTTCATAGTTAATGACTTATGTGGCCGCGGTTCGCAAGTTGCTGAGCCGTTATGACGTTTACAGTCTTTTTCGCTACTTTCCTCACATCCGCGGTGCATGCTATGGCGAAGAATTTAAGGATGTAAGAGATGGGCAGACGTCGCTGAGCCGGGGAGTTTTTGAGTGGCTGGTTAGCATCCGGCCATCCCATCTGGTGTACAGGAGTGGGGATACCTGTTACTTGGAACCCTACGTCCCGAGTCAGTTTGCTCGTCAGTTCGGGTATGACCAACTGTACGTAGGTAACCCAAACACCAATCTGGGCTTTATGGGGAGCCTCACTGATGGTGCTCGTGCCTGGTGGTTCTACATCGCTGGCTGTACTGAGGCGTGGTTGTGCATGCCGCTGAGGACTCTGAATCTTCAGATAACTTTGGGGTTCTATCAATAGTACAGAACTTCGAACTCCACACCAACCGGGTTTTCTATTAACTCTTTTGGCGTGAAGTTAATCTCTCGGCGGCTGAAGCAGAAAGTCACTGAGAGAGGTGAGGGCAAGAGGGTCCGCATTCCAGGCCACGGGAAATTCGTCGCCTCTGCTGATAGTGAGGCTTCGGATGCAGAGAGTCCCCGTTTTGAGGTAAATGTAGGTGCTGAGGTTCCAACTGATGCTCCTGGTGGGGGTAGGCACGGCCCCCATGGAACATGTTGATGTAGAAGAAGTGGAGGAAGAAGATCCCGACATCCACTTCAAGCGAAAGCGGGAAGGTGGATCTCGTAGGAAGAGGGTAGTGAAGAGGCCTTGTCGCTACACTCCCACCATTATTGTAGAGGGTGAGTCAACTGTGGCACCTCCTCCTCTTGCTCCATTGTCATTAGGTTGTCGGTTCTGAGGCAGACCGTTGATAAAGCTGTTCCTGACCTGAGTAAGACCAGCCCTGTTCTTGAGCATATACTTATATATTTCATACAGCTCATTATTTATCCTATGATTCAGGAACTGAGACGGCAAGAGACCCGAGAGCCGAGGTTGTAGGGGAACAGGGAGATTACTATGATCCCCTGTTCACTTATAAAGAAGGTGACGAGGCTAGCTATTTGGTCGCCTCAGAAGACTCTGGAGGTGATGCGGCCGATGTCGGTCCTTCGGGTATTGGGGCCTCAAAAGGAAGTCCCATGGCCTCCAGCTCTTTAGGTTGGATCACAGAGGGTTCGGCGAGTGAAGGTGGGCCGACCGTCCATGTTGATTCTGCCAAAGATTTTCCTATGGAGCCTGAGGAGACTGATGCCGGCATCGAGGAAGTTCGGAGAGAAGCTGCGGCCAAGGCGATTGAGGCGATATCATCTTTTGGTAGTGTTTTGACCTTTTGTGAATAATTCTCTCCTGATATTCATTAAACTTTGCTTAAACAGAGTCTTGCTACAGATGTTCCACCTTTTGGTGCATCGACTTCAAGGGAGCCAGCCAATCCTCCTGAGGGGATCAGGGGTGATGCGAGTACTTCGACCGTGGCGGATGCTGCTGAGTTGGATGCCTTGTATCATGGCTTGCCCTCTTATCAACCTGAACCGGCGAGTGGTCTTAAAGAGACCGAGGGGACAGTGGTTACGGAACCAACTTCACTTCCAACCATATCGGTAAGTGAAATGCCAGTGATTTCGCCAGTGCTGCCTATTCTACCAATTGCGAAGCTGAAGGTAATTGCCAGTCCTACTTCTCTAACACTAGTTGTTGAGCCGGCTCTCCCGGAAGTCGTCACCAGCCCTACATCGATTGTGGCTAGTGTACTGGTCTCAATGAGGACTCCTCTAATATCACTGATGATCCCACATATTTCTCCAGCTAGTACTCCTGCCATTCCCTCTACGGTTATGTCAGTGAAATCGGAGGAAGCTTTGCCTTCAGGGGCCCTCGTTCCCCGGGGGTAGTTGAAGCTGAGAATGAATTCGTGGCTGAGCTAGTCGACAACTTTTATAAGGGCTTGAAGCGCTCCATTGTTTTGGTCTTGAAGGGCTCGACTACCTCATTTTCTGCTTTGAAGGTGATCCTCTCTCGAAGTATTGACAACATTCGAGACTTTAGAAGGGATGACCAGGCTGCCACATTGGAGCTTCTGGTGGACAGGCTTGAGAGGGATGTGGACGAATGGTGCCGTCTCAGCCATTCAGATCTGGAGCCTTTAGTTAATGACCAGCTTGCGCACCTCGCTGCTCGAATGCATGAAGCACATCTTGCCGCTCAGGAAGCAGCTAAGGCAATTTCTTCCGACCTGAAATCCTTGGAGATAAGGAAAGTAGAACTTGGGGATGCCATAGATGCTTCTAATAGCGCTCTGCTCGACGCTGAGAATAAAATCGAAAAGGCCAAGGAAATGATCAAGAAAGCTAATCTTCTTTTGTCCAAGGCTGAATCGGTGCGTCTTGAGGAGGTTGCTCGGCTAGAGCAGCTTAAGGCTCAGAATGATGAAGTCCTGCAACAAGTGCTAGCACAGAAGGCAATCTTGGTTGAAATTGAGGCTCGCCTGTCCCAGACAGCGAAATTTAATGAGGTCGAGTTGAGGTCGTAGGCACTTATCAGGGCTGCTGAGGAGAGGAAAAATAGGTTCGCCACTCTTGAAGAACGGATCAAATCCTACGAAGCACCCTCTTAGCTTGTAATCCGTGTATCCATATATCCCTCTTTTGGAATCAAATAAAAAAAGTGATTTTATTTGGCTCCCCTGTTGCATTTCCAACTTGTTTTATGTTCTAAATTTTCAGTTCTCACTTTCAAGTTGTATTGCAGTCCTCAAAAGGAAACGATATAACTAATCTAATCAGTAATGATAAACTGATAGGGTTAGTTACATATTAAAGAAATAGTCCCTACCGGACTGAAAGATGAGATTGGATATCCATCGGTTCAGAGGTGACAGACTTGACATAACCGATTAGGGTTTACCAAACTCGAGGTGTTTACTGTTCAGAGGTGACGAAATGGACATAACAGTAATCAAAAAGGGAGATTTGGCTATCTGTCGGTTCAGAGGTAACATAGACGTAACCGATTGAGAAGCCACCAAGCTCGCAATTTTTGTCATTCAGAGGTGACGAACTGGACGTGATGACAAAGAAATAGTCCCTACTGTACTGAAAGGTGAGACTTGGCTATCTGTCGGTTTAGAGGTAACAAGGACGTAACCGATTGACAAGCCACCAAGCTCAGGATTTTATCATTCAGAGGTGACGAACTGGACATGATGACAAAGAAATAGTCCCTACTGGACTGAAAGATGAGACTTGGCTATCTGTCGGTTCAGAGGTAACAAGGACGTAACCGATTGAGAAGCCACCAAGCTCGAAATTTTGTCATTCAGAGGTGACGAACTGGACATGATGACAAAGAAATAGTCCCTACTGGACTGAAAGGTGAGACTTGGCTATCTGTCGGTTCAGAGGTAACAAGGACGTAACCGATTGAGAAGCCACCAAGCTCAGGATTTTGTCATTCAGAGGTGACGAACTGGACATGATGACAAAGAAATAGTCCCTACTGGACTGAAAGATGAGACTTGGCTATCTGTCGGTTCAGAGGTAACATGGACGTAACCGATTGAGAAGCCACTAAGCTCAGGATTTTGTCATTCAGAGGTGACGAACTAGACATGATGACAAAGAAATAGTCCCTACTGGACTGAAAGATGAGACTTAGCTATCTGTCGGTTCAGAGGTAACAAGGACGTAACCGATTGAGAAGCCACCAAGCTCAGGATTTTGTCATTCAGAGGTGACGAACTGGACATGAAGACAAAGAAATAGTCCCTACTGGACTGAAAGATGAGACTTGGCTATCTGTCGATTCAGAGGTAACAAGGACGTAACGATTGAGAAGCCACCAAGCTCGAAATTTTGTCATTCAGAGGTGACGAACTGGATACGATGACAAAGAAATAGTTCCTACTGGACTGAAAGATGAGACTTGGCTATCTGTCAGTTCAGAGGTAACAAGGACGTAACCGATTGAGAAGCCACTAAGCTCGAAATTTTGTCATTCAGAGGTGACGAACTGGACATGATGACAAAGAAATAATTTCATTGGGGGAAATCAGACTTGATTATTAACTCCATGGGGATTTTGATATCTCGTTCGGATGTTATTTGAAAGAAATTGTCAGCGGTATATTGTTAACGTGACAACTAGAAAAGTCTACTGAGGACTGATTATTAGAAACTCGCTGGGGAGTTAGGAAATGAGTCCCATAAAAGATCATGTATCAGAGAGCTTTGTGGGGACTTGTAAAGCAACTTGCCAGAGGTGTGATGTTAACTTGACAAGGATTCATTTACTGTTAGAGGTGCTTGAACATAACAGTAATTTGAGTGAACCTGTCGTTCTGTTGAAGAGAAAGACAAGCGGGGTTTATTCACTGGGGATATTGGCTTTATCTGTTGGGGAGTAGATTATAGTCTTGCTATCAGAGGTTTAGTGTTAACATGATAGGTTAGACTCGTCATCTCGCAAGGGATATGAATACCTTTATATGTGGTCTTACCATTCATTAGTAAGTGATTTTGGAGAGGGAATCAAATGAGAACAGGTCCCTTAGGATTTTTAGCAAATCCTCAGCTGTCAACAGATTTGGTATGCCTTTACCAACTACCGTTTGAGTCGGGCTAGCCATGCTATTTCCCTCAGCATGATGAGTTGTCGAGGACTTATGTTGGGTTTAAAGGCCAACGTTTTCCTCTATCCTTAGCTGCGGAATCAAATGGGAACATGTCCCTTAGGATTTTTAACAAATCCTCAGCTGTCAACAGATTTGGTATGCCTTTACCAACTACCGTTTAAGTCAGGCTAGCCATGCTATTCCCCTCAGTATGATGAGTTGTTGAGGACTCATGTTGGGCTTAAAGGCCAACATTTTCCTCTATCCTTAACCGTTAGAGGTGTTGGATTATTTGGTTACTGTATTCATAACCTTAATTCTTCTTTGAGACAACTAGTGTACGATCAACTCGATACAGGTTTATGATCGTATGATCTCGTTTAGAGAAAGAGAGGAGCGCTCTTTCTGCATATCTTGGATATGAAGATCTTGATCAGAGGTATAATGTTAACTTGATCATGAGAATGATCCTATCAAGGATAATACTTCTTTAAAAACCTGCCGTTGATCGGCATCAAGAGTAAATCACCATCTGAAGTCATAAGGCGATATGCCCCGTTTGAATAGACCGTTTCTATTACAAACGGTCCTTCCCATTTGGGCTGAAATTTGCCTTTGGTTTTGTGCGTCATGATCATCGGTCGTCTGACAGCTAAAACCAAATCTCCTTTTTGGAAAACTCTTTGCTTGACCTTCTTATTGAAGGCTTTTGATATCCGGGCTTGATACAACTCAATGTGTTGCTGAGCTTATAACCGCTTCTCATCTAGGGCTTCGAGCTCTTCGAGTCGCAACCGATCGTTGTCCTCCGTTGTCATCTTAGTCATCAAAGCGACTCGTAATGACGGCATCTGAATTTCTAACGGTATGACTGCTTCGCACCGTATACCAAAGAAAAAGGTGTATTACCTGTCGGGGTCCAAATTGTGGTTCGGTAGGCCCAAAGACATTCACTAAGTTTCTCATTCCAGTCTCGCTTATTTGAGAAAACGAACTTTTTGAGTAGCTTAATGATTGTCTTGTTGAATGCTTCCGCCAAGCCGTTAGCGGCGGGGTTATAAGCAGTTGATGTCACATTCTGAATTTGGTATTTGTCACAGAACCGATAGAATACCTGGCTCGCAAATTGGGGAAAACTTACAATAAAAAGGGTTGAGGAGCTAAATTATAAGTATTCTTAAAAAGATTACAAGTAGATCTCCTCAGAGATTCTGGAGAAGTGTGCCGATAGGATTCTGGTCAGCGCGCGACCACTTTGTCCCTTTGACGATGCGAGCGATGAGATTCCCTTCTCGCCTGGCTCCGGGAATCAGAGAATAGAAGGTTGGTAGAACCCTCTTGCTGCTTCTCAAAGCCGCCTTCAATTAGGAATTCCTTCTCGCCTGGTTCCGGAGATTCCTTGAGAAGAAGGTATTAGGGTATCAATACCCTGAATAGAGAAGCAATCTCTATTAAGTCTCTGAATTCAAGAGCGCACGGTGCGTCGTGAAGAAGCCTCTGCTTGTGGAGTCCTCTTGTGCGTGTCGTCTCAGAAAGGCTCTATTTCTGGGGCTCCTTCGAGATCCTCGAGATCCTTTTTCCTTGTACCCCTGATGGGCTATTTATAGGGAGAGCAAGGGTATAACCGTCCCTTGAAGATATGGAAACAGATTGAATCGGATCTGTTTGAATCTGGAAAGTAGCCTTGCTGCGAGGCTAGGATCAGCTTCTGCGAAGCTAGAAATGGCAGGTCGGTTGATCCTCTTGATCTATTTTGATCCTTTCCATATTGTTGAAAGATCTCTCCTGATCCTCTTACTCGTTTTTAAGAGAGTCAAGAGATTGTGGCAATCAACTGCCGAATTTGATCTCTGATTTGATCTTAATTGGATTTAATCTGATTAGATCTGATCTCATCTGGAGATTTGATTGGTCAAAGGTTGACCATGGCAGACCCACAGCGGAGCTGCCGCGTTGAGCTCACAGCGGAGCTGGAAGGCGCATCTGGCGAAGTTAGAAGAAAGATCTTCAGCGGAGCTAGATAACATCTGTGGCGAAGCTACCGAACATCCTTCTGCGCGGTTGCGTGTGGCTTCGAGCGAAGCTACCTCTCTCTGCGGAGTTAACTGAGCACTTCAGGCGAAGCTAGAAGTTAGCTTCCTGACGGAGCTGTGAATGGCTTCAAGGCGAAGTTGGATGATCTTAGCCTCTCAGGCGAGGCTATCCCTTTGGGCTCATGTGATGCTAAGTGCTAGCATC
This sequence comes from Agave tequilana, assembly GCA_038442645.1. Lineage (NCBI taxonomy): Eukaryota > Viridiplantae > Streptophyta > Magnoliopsida > Asparagales > Asparagaceae > Agave > Agave tequilana. The sequence continues at coordinate 766,910 of JAVJIF010000391.1, read as the reverse complement.
TTAAACCTGCTGAGGTCTGTTTAGAGGCAATCCGGGTTCACTGTCTGCTTGCTGGATCAGTGGAGTCCAAGTTGCTTCCCTGTCCCTCGGAGATGGGTGAAAACTGGTCTTCAGCTCGTCTGTCACTTGTCTTTTGTAAATGTCAACAAGTTTAGACATTGTTCGGACTAATAAGAATCTTGTCTTTTTTAAGTGTCAACAAGACCCCCTTCAAAGTTTTCAAAAGTCTGGGATGGCTCAGACCTTGAAATACTTTGAACTGCTTTGATTGGTGGTGTGTGGAGTATGAACGTCGCCATAATGGTTGAGTTCAGCTTCGCTTTGAATCCTGCTTTAGGATGTAGATTCGTCGAGGAATCATGTAGATTCGCGTCTGGGTAGCTTCGCGGCTAGGTAGGTTCGCTCTGGAACATCTGTTGCTTTCCCAAGGCCAACTGCCGTGGGCCGGTTACGAGAAGGATTACTTCTTCTCTCGCACTGATCGAGGGAGATATTCTCCCCTCGCGCGTTTCCAAGGGAGGATATTCCCTTTTTTCAAGGCGCCATGAGTGCCTTTATGAGGGAGACGTTTCTTCCTTTGCACGGTTCCGAGGGAAACCGTCCCTTTTCTCAAGGCGCAATAAATGCCTTGAATGCGCTCGTGCTTCCACGCTTGAGGCGGCAGCGCTCAGGCCATGGGGCTTATAAATAGGACACTTGAGGTCCTCTGAAGAGAAGTGATCTGCTCTTCTCCTCTTTTCTTGGTTTGAGAGAGATACTCAGATCTCTGAACTAGTGGGAATGCCCACTCTGGTCATTACCCGGCCAAGGACCGGTGAGTCTTGATCATTCAACGACTTCACCAACTTTAAGGAATTCATCTCCCTTAATTTAGCTTTAACAGCTGCTTTAGGGATTAGTTTCCCTTGTTCTTCATTTTGCAATTGGCTGATTGCATGTTAAGGATTTCAGCATAGCTTTCCAGCGAAGCTATCATCTTGACTTGATCAGAGAAAGATCACTGCATGTTAAGTCCGCTGCACAGGCAGAACTTGGGACTTAGTTTCTTCAAGGTTGAGCCAGTCTTGCCATATAGGTGGGGCTAAGACTGTGTCCCCCAGGATCAGTCTGGCTTAGCCATATAGGCGAGGCTAGGACTTGGCGTTTGCTGAGCTAGCCCATCATTGTTGTGCAAGCGAGAGTTATCCTCTGCTTTAACTAAAATCGGATTGCTTCGCCCCAAAGAATCTGACTTAGTGTTTTTGCAGCTTCTCCCGTGTTTAACTGCTAATCTGTTCTGATTTGCATTGCAGTGAGCTATGTTCGCCAACTTTGTGACTTGACGAAAGAGACCGAAAAGTTGCCTTATGCTTCCCCGGTTGAAGCTTTACTTTTAAGCAGGAGGAACAAACTGGGGCAGCTGATGTGTGTCCCAGAGGCTGTTGGCAGTCGCTTATCCGAGATGATCTACTTCGAGGCGAGGCTGGTAGTCGCTTATCCGAGATGATCCACTTCGGGAAAGCGGACGTCACCTGTAAGGTCGCGGATCTTCCCATTGCCAATGTTCATTAAAGATGATCCAACCTGCTGGTGGCGATCAGTCCTTTGCCAATTTTATTTAAAGAAGATCCAGCTTTCTGATGGCAAAACCTGTCATTAAGCAAAGGATCACGGCCTTGTCCGGGTGGCACCATCTGCCATTATGTGAAGGATTACGGCCTTGTGCAGGAGGAAGGCCTTTCGTGTCCAGTTGGTTTCGCTTGGAAGTAGATAAGACCACTTGTATGCCTCTTGAGCAAATGATTCTGTTGTATGAAACACAACCTTGATGTAGTATCCATGTACCTTTCCTTTTAAATCAATGAAGGTTCATTTTCTGCTCATTTGATTTCCGCCTCGCCTTCGTCTTGAATTCAGCTATCGGAGGTAAACTTCATGCGGGGTTAAAGATAGGATTAAAACAGGAACGAGCTTCCAGCGAAGCTAGCATATCTGCGAAGTTCGGTCTACGCCTTCAGCGAAGCTAAGGCAATCCTTTTGTGCGAAGTCCGCATTTGACTTGTGGCGAAGTTAGCCCTTAGTGGCTGAATCAGCGCTTCTCGGGAAGACGCTTTAGGCGCCATTTCAAATTAATTTGAAACGACAGCCTGTACTGTTTACAAGGCATCATTTCAGGCGCTCATTGGCCTATAAAAGCCCGATTGGGCTGAGAAAGAGCAGACCTCTTTGCTTGAAATTTTCAAAGAACTTTGACTCTTTTTCTCCTTCTTTCCTCCTTATTCAAGAGTTCAAGAACTTTCATAGTTCTTCAATGGCGCCCAAGAGACGAGCGGGGAAAGAAGTGGCAACTTCTGCAGCGGAGGGTCCTTCCCCTCCTTCGGTCATCGAACGACCAATTGCCGGTAAGGGACTCCCCATTTTGATTAGAGACTGCTGTTTCTCTTTTAAAGCCGATGTTTGGCTATCTTTGGATGAATCCAGAATGATCGAGCATGATCTATTATTGTTAGGGAATCCATTTCCCTGCATTTCCCTTATTTTCTCGAACGGGAATTCAAGAACTGAACAGTTCTTCTTTAAGCTTCTAGGCGAAGCTATCCCTTAGACTGTCTTCATCCTGTTGAACAACAGGATATCGATCTGTCCCTTCAATCATGGCCGCAAAGGATTAATGATAATTTTTGACCACAATGCCCTTTTAACGAAGTTAGTCCTCAGGGCTGTGCCGCATTCCGTTTAAGCTTCTAAAGCGAAGCTAACACTTGGATATTTCCTTGTATCCGGCTTTTGTTGCGAAGTGCGGAATCAACTGCAACTGCGAGGCTAAGCTTCGGGACGAAGCTATCGTCATGCTAGCTTTACTCGGAGAGCGAAGCTATGCCTTAAACGGAAATTGTGCTTTTGTTCGGACCTCTGCTTGGCTGATGAACTAATCATAGCTTCTCTTTGTTCCTGCAGTGCACTACACTCCTAGTCCTCTGAACAGTCTATTTGGGATGACCAGGGGATTGGACGGCAATATCAGCCTGCAATTTCAAGGGCAGGCTTCTCTGTTTAGTGAGCGGAGTTCTCTTGTCCGAGACACGCTTATTCATGGTGGTGATCAATACACCACGAGGAGTATTTTGACTACGGCTCCCCTTGAAGATATCGACCGTCGAACTTACAGGAAGCCCGACTTCATGTTCGGGGATGCTGCACCAGACCCTGATCACCAACTACTGGCAGGGGAAGGGCAGTGGATTTTCCAGTTGGATGGTGAGAAGTTCTACCTTCCGTCCAACAAGCGACATTTTTCATTGTCTTCCTTCGAACGCGTGACGCAGGCTCGGAAGATGTCGTGGAAAGTGAGCCGGAGTACTGACTCTGTCCACATAGGGAAATTGATGCTTCAGTCTCCTGGTTATGCAAGAGCGGGGCCTCCTCGTTGCATAATGGGTCTACATCCTGGGAATGTATCACGAGAGATCCCAGTGGGAGAAAATCCTGCGGTGGCGCTGACCTTTGGCAACCAATTCTGCAAAGTTAATGGGAACTACCCAGCCACTGACTTCAGGACTCCAGGCTGGATTCACCCTCCGAAAGCATGGTGGAGGGATTTAACTGTATACATCCTCGCTCATTTCGAGGAGGATCTGGAGAGGCTGAACCTTCATGAGGCCGTCAGGGCGACCTGCTACGGCATTGAGATGAACGTGGCGTGCTTCTACGCCATCTTTGAATTGTATTGCCCAGCTTCAGGGACTTTCTTCACCCCTGTTGGCGAATTGGGTATGGCCTTGCATGAGATGTGGGAAGTCTCTACTCTACCTTTTGGGTCTCTTCCATATGAAGAATACTTCCCGTGCGAGGCAGAATTGGCGCTTCTGGAGAAGCATGAGCCTGCTTTGTTTGAGACCTACAGGGAGTTAATGTGCCACTTATACATTTGCTCCGGTATGCATGGGGGCAGTAAGGGAACTTCCTGTAGCTTGAAGAGCTGGGGAGATTATTTGTTCCCAGATATGGAGAACACTCTTGAAGCGGCTCACTGTGGAGTTGCTGATGAAGACATCTTTGACCGGATGCAAAAGCACTTCCAAGGGGATCTAGTTGTGAAGGAAGACGATGGTCCCTATGAGAAGGGTGATGTCCTTCGGAGTTTCCATCATCAGGCTCGCCGGCCGATGTCCCGGAATGCACTGCTGGCTGGCTTCTTGACAGTCTGGCTGAAGAGGTGCGTGGTGCCGTCTTCTTCGGGTGACGTCGTTCATCCGAATGTTTTGCTGCCCGCTGTTCGTTTGGTTCATGGTTGTCCTCTGGGTCTTCTTCCGGCCATGGTGTGCTGTATCCAGAGAGGCCTTCGCGCCTTAACGGAGGCTTTTTGCAGGCCGCCAGCAACGAAGCGTGGAAAGGGGCCACTTCGCCTCGCGACGGTCCTAATCCTAGGATAGGTCTGCCGTATACTTACTTGATGGCGTGGTTCGCCCTGCATTGTCCTTCTTTGATTGAAGCTGGAGAGGACCCCCCGTAAGGTGTTCGAATGGCGCTCCTCCGCCGATTCGAAGGATGCTCATGGCAGAAGACTTACGTGACTGAGGCCCGTAAATTAGTGCGTCGCTATGACGTCTATAGTCTCTTCCGCTATTTTCCCCGTATTCGGGATGCAGGTTATGAGGAAGAGTTCAAAGATGCGGGGGAGGGGCAGTCGTCCCTGAGCCGGGGAGTTTTTGAGTGGCTGGTCAGCATCCGGCCCTCGCATTTATTGTATAGAAGCGGGGACACCTGCTATTTGGAGCCTTATGTTCCGAGTCGGTTTGCTCGACAGTTTGGATATGACCAACTGTACGTGGGCAACCCAAATCTCAATCTGGCTTTCATGGGGAGTCTCATTGATGGAGCCCGTGCCTGGCGATTCTTCATTACAGGCTGTACTGGGGCGCGGCTGCGTACGCCGTTGAGGACTCCCAATCTTCTAATGACCCTGTGCTTCTGCCAGTGGTATGCAACTTCCAACTCCACACCCCTTGGATTCAAGGCTAACAGCTCTGGTGTGAAGTTAATTTCTCAGCGGCTGAAGCGAAAGGTTTCTGAGAAAAGGGAAGGTAAGAGGGTTCGCGTCCCAGGCATGGAGGAATTCGTTGCTGTGGATGACAGCGAAGCCTCGGATGCAGAAAGTCCTCGCTTTGAAGCGGAGACAGGTGCCGGGACTCCTGCAGCCGGTTCTGGCGTGATGGGGACAGTTCCCCCAAGACATGTAGAAGAAGTAGAGGAGGAGGATCCCGACGTTCCTCTTAAGCGCAAACGGACAGGTGGGTCTCGTAGAAAGCAGTTGGTGAAGAAACCCTGTCGCCAAGCTCCTACGGTTGTTGTAGAGGGTGAACCCTCTACAGCGTTTCCTCCTCTTGCCCCATTAGTAGTTGAACCGTCGGTTGCTGGACCGACTACTGGTGAAGTTGCTCCGGACTTAGGTAAGATCAGCTTCGTCTTTGTAATATATCTTCTATGTGTTCCTGACCGCTTATTATCTGCTTCGTGATATAGGAGCTGAGGCGGTGACGAGCCCGAGAGCTGAGGCCGTCGGAGAACAAGGGGAACATTATGATCCTCTGTTCGCTTACCACGAGGGTGATGAGGCCGGCTATTTTGCCGTCCCGGAGGAATCCGGAGGTGATGCAGCTGATGTTGGTCCTTCGGGCGTTGGGACTTTCAAAGGAAGTCCTGTAGCGTCAAGCTCTTTTGGGTGGTCCACGGAAGATTCGGCAAGCGAAAGCGGGCCGGCCATTCGTGTTGATTCCGCAAAGGACTTTCCAATGGGGCCCGTAGAGACTGATGCGGCTGCCAAGATGTTTGAGGCGACATCATCCTTTGGTATTGTTCCAACCTTTTGGCTTTTACTATTTATTGTGTCTTGCCTAAACACAATTTTGTTGTAGGTGTTCTGCCTCAAGGTGCGTCAAGTTCAAGGGAACCAGAGGATCTTCCCGAGGGGTCGAGGGGTGACATGAGCACTTCGACCGCGGCGGATGCTGCTGTGTTGGACGTGCTGTATGGTGATCTGCCCCCTTATCGGCCTGAGCTAGCCGAAGGAACAGAGGTTGAAGGGGTGGTAGTGCCGGAGGTGTCCTCACTCCCAACTATATCAACGAGTGAGGCGCCATCAGTTGTGCTAGGTGCGGAGCTGAGAGTGATTACAAGCCCTACTTCTCCAACCCTGGTGGTTGAGCCTGCTGTTCAAGAGATGGTCACTAGTCCTACCTCAGCGGTGGCTAGTGTACTGATTTCATTGAAGACTCCGCCGAGATCACCGATGACCTGTCATGCTGTTGCAGCCAGTGTTCCCGCCGTTCCTTCCACAGTGGTGTCAACCAGGCTGGTGGATTTTTCTGAGGCTGTCCGTCTACCAGAAGTGGCCGAGGTTGAAAATGATTTTATAGGTGACATAGTCGATAGCTTTTATAAAGGCTTAGGGCGATCCATCGATCTGGTCTTGAAAGGTTCGACTATGTGGTTCTCAACTTTAAAGGTGGTCCTCTCCTGCAGTATTGCAAGTATTCGGGACTTTGAAGGGTATCACCAGGCCACTGCCTTGGAACTCCTGGTAGATCAATTTGAGAGGGACGTAGAGGAATGGCGCCGTCTTAGCCGCTCAGACCTGGAGTCTTCGGTTAATGAGCAGCTTGCGCATCTTGTCGCTCAAATGCATGAAGCCTGTCTTGCTGCTCAGGAAATTGCTAAGGCTATTTCTTCTGACTTGAAATCCTTGGAAACAAGGCAATCAGAGGTTGGGAATACCATTGATGCCTCTACCAGTGCTCTTCTTGACGCTGAAGACAAAATTGGGAAGGCCAAGGAGATGATCAGGAAGGCAAATCTTCTCCTATCCAGGGCTGAACCAGTGCGTCTTGAAGAGACTACGCGGCTTGAGCAGCTTAAGGCTCAGAGTGACGAACTCTCGCGGCAGGAGTTAGCTCAGAGGGCAACGTTGGTTGAGGTCGAAGCTCGTTTGGCCCAGGCGACGAACTTTAATGAGGCTGAGCTGAGGTCGCAGGCGCTTGTCCGGGCTGCTAATGATAGGAGGACGAGGCTGGCTTCCCTCGAAGAGCGGATCAGATCTTATAATGTACGCCCGTAGGTCGTAATATATGTGCCTCCATGTATCCCATCCTTTTGGAATCAATGAAAATAATAATTTTTGTTTTGACTCCCTGTCGAATCTCCAAATTGTTCCACTTTCTGAATTGTCGGTTCCAAATTGTATTGCAGCCGTTTGAGAACATAGTCTTTGTTAGATTGAATACTGAGACTTGGCTGTCTGTCAGTTCAGAGGTCGCGATGACATAACTGGTTGAGGAGCCACCAAGCTTCAAGGTTGGTGATACTTGTCTTTTGTAAATGTCAACAAGTATCGAGACCTATTTTTGTAAATGTCAACAGGGCTCGAGATTGAGACTTGGCTGTCTGCTGGTTCAGAGGTCGCAATGACATAACCGATTGAGACGCCACCAAGCTCAAGGTTGTAATGGAGTTTGGGAAAAGGCCTCATTTTCACGGGGAGAAACGAGGGAATCACTGTCATAGGTTTAATGTTAACGTAACAGTGAAATGTATATGTGGACTTACCATTCTATGGATGAGAATTGGTAAGTGATTTTGGAGATCTCGTTTTCACAGGGAGAAACGAGGGAATCGCTGTCATAGGTTTAATGTTAACGTAACAGCGAAATGTGTATGTGGTCTTACCATTCTATGGATGAGAATTGGTAAGTGATTTTGGAGATCTCGTTTTCACAGGGAGAAACGAGGGAATCGCTGTCATAGGTTTAATGTTAACGTAACAGCGAAATGTGTATGTGGTCTTACCATTCTATGGATAAGAATTGGTAAGTGATTTTGGAGAGGGGATCAAATGGGAACAGGTCCCTTAGGATTTTTAGCAAATCCTCAGCTGTCAACGGGTTGATATGCCTTTACCAACTACCGTTTGAGTCGGGCTAGCCATGCTATTCCCCTCAGCATGATGAATTGTCGAGGACTTATGTTGGACTTAAAAGCCAACATTTTCCTCTGTCCTTAATCGTTAAGGATGTTGGATCATCTGGTTAATGTATGCATAACCTTGATTCTCCTTTAAGACAACCAGTGTATGGCCAGGTTCCTACCGGTTTATGGTTGTATGATCTCGCTTGGAGGAAGAGAAGAGCTCTCTTTGCATGTACTTTGGATATGCAGGTCTTGATCAGAGGTGTAATGTTAACTTGATCATAAGAAGGATCCTTAATCAGGGATAGTACTTCTTCAAGAACTTGCCATTGACCGGCATCATGAGTAGGTCGCCATCTGAAGTCATAAGGCGGTATGCTCCGTTCGAATAGACTGTTTCTATCACAAACGGTCCTTCCCATTTAGGCTGAAATTTGCCTTTGGTCTTATGCGTCATAATCATCGGTCGTCTGACGGCTAAAACCAGGTCTCCTTTCTGGAAGACCCTCTGTTTGACCTTCTTATTGAAGGCTTTTGAGATTCGAGCTTGATACAACTCGATGTGTTGCTGAGCTTGTAGTCGCTTCTCATCTAGGGCTTCGAGCTCTTGGAGGCGCAACCGATCATTGTCCTCTGATGTGATCTTAGTGGTCAGAACGACTCGCAATGATGGCGTCTGAATTTCCAATGGGATGACTGCTTCGCACCCATATACCAGGGAAAAAGGCGTATTGCCTGTCGGTGTCCGAACCGTGGTTCGGTAGGCCCAAAGACATTCACCAAGCTTTTCGTCCCAATCTCGCTTATTCGAGGAGACGAACTTCTTGAGTAACTTGATGATCGTTTTGTTGAATGCTTCCGCCAAGCCATTAGCGGCGGGATTATAGGCAGTTGAAGCCACATTCTGAATTCGGTATTTATCACAGAACCGATAGAATACTTGGCTTATGAATTGGGGACCGTTGTCGTGGATGATTCGCCTAGGGACACCAAATCGATGGATGACATGGTGTTTGATGAAATTAACCACATTAGAGGTTTTGACTTCAGCCAATGGTATAGCTTCTGCCCACTTTGAAAAGTAATCGGTTATTGCCAGGATAAACCGGTGACCTCTTGTCGAAGAGGGGCTAATTGGCCCTACGACATCTATTCCCCATGCTTCAAATGGCCACGAAGCAACAATCGGGTGGAGCAACTCTGAAGGCTGGTGTATGAAGTCCGCATGGATTTGACACGCTTTACACCTTCGTGCATATTAGATGGCATCGGCTATCATAGTTGGCCAATAATATCCAAGCCTATGCAACCTATCTTTAAGCTTTGGACCTGGCTGATGAGCTCCACAAATGCCGTCATGTGCTTCTTTAAGCACTTCCTGTGCCTCTAAATTAGAAAGGCAACGGAGGAGGATGTCGTCATATGAACGACGGTAAAGTGTCTTCAGAGTTGGATCGTGGTGGAAACGGAGAGACCTTCGTCTGATAGATGCCGCTTCTTTAGGATCGTCTGGAAGCAGACCGTGCAAAGCATAGTCAATGAGAGGAAAGCGCCAATCCCTCGGCTCAAGATCCGTGGAGAGGTTATAGACTTCTCGGGTTCTTAGCATATACTTAGAGCATACAAGATGTCGAGTTGCCACTGTGAGGTGATACTCAGTGTCGACCGGCAAGGCTAATGTTGTTGCTAACGCAGCAAGAGCGTCTGCCCTGGTATTCTGAGATCGAGACACGTGCCCGATGTAGAAACCTTCAAATAGGTTAGCCAATTCGATGGCTGTGTGGTAATAAGGCACCAAATCCTCATGGCGAACTTCATATTCGCCTTTGACCTGATTGATAATCAGCTTTGAATCGCCGTAAGCTTCAAGGTAGCGTACCCCCATTCCATGGGCGAGCTGAAGGCCAATGAGTAGAGCATTATATTCTGCTACATTGTTGGAGCATGATTCCGTCAGAGAAAATGCTCTGGGAAGGACATGATTCTGTGGGGAGATAAACACAACCCCCACTCCGGCAATAATCTTGCCTTTAGGGCCCATTCACGATGCTCCACCGAAGAACATCTGCCACACTTCCTCCTCTGAGGTTACATTGGAGTCGAAGACTTCATCTGGAATATCCTCGTGAAGTTTTGAATGTTCCAGAACTGGATGAGCAGCCAGAACTCTGTAAGGGCCTGACCTTTAACCGCCTTCTGAGGGATAAAGATCATGTCGTATTGAGACAAAAGAAGTGCCCATTTAGCCAATCTTGAATTCAGTGATCCTGGCTTTGTCATAAGAAGACGCAAAGGATTTACTCTGGAGATGATATGTATGGTTTGGCCGACCAAATAATGTCGCGTCTTCTGAACAGCAAAGACGAGAGCTAAACACTCTTTCTCGATAGGATTATAGCGAGATTCCGTCCCTATCAGAGTCCTGCTTAGATAATAAATGGCTTGCTCGTGACCATTGTCGTCCTTTTGAGCGAGGAGGGCACCGAGAGAATAGTCCATAGCTTTTACATAAAGCAAGAATGGTTTCCCTGATATAGGGGCCACTAAGACTGGAGGCTTTGTGAGGTATCTCTTGATGTCTTCATAAGCTTCCTGACAGGCTTGATCCCATACAAAGGAGGCACCCTTTTTCATGAGTCAGGTGAACGGTTGACAGCGGCCTGAGAGATTTGCGATGAATCTTCTGATATAAGCCAGTCTACCTTGCAAGCATCTAAGCTCTTTGAGATTCCTTGGTGGATGCATGCTCTGAATGGCTTTGACTTTGTCTGGGTCAAGATGAATCCCTTTTGATGTAACAATAAACCCAAGGAACTTGCCACTTGACACTCCCAAGAAGGATTTCGTCGGATTCATTTTCAGTTGATGAGTCCGCATTATGTCGAACATCGTTCTCAAATCGCAGAGATGTTCATTCTTATTGTGGCTTTTGACAGCAATGTCGTCGACGTAGCATTCCACCGTTTTTCGAAGATGATCGCGGAAGATTGTACTCATTGCCCGCTGATAGGTTGCTCCGGCGTTCTTTAGCCCGAAGGGCATCACGGTGTAGCAGTATACCCCCAAGGGTGTTCGGAACGAAGTATGCTTCTCATCGTCGGGATACAATTTAATCTGATTGTATCCTGAAAAGCCATCCATGAAAGACATTCTTTCGAACCCACATGTATTGTCAATCATAACATCTGTGATGGGCAGTGGGAATTCGTCTTTAGGGCAAGCCGTATTGAGATCACGGTAGTCGATGCAGATCCGTATCTTCTCGTTCTTCTTGAGGACGGGAACGATATTAGCAACCCAATCTGGATGCTGTTCTTCCCGTATGAAGCCACATGCAATAAGCTTATGGACTTCGGCCTCAATAGCCTCCATAATGTTCGGGCGAAACCGACGTTGTTGCTGCTTGACTGGCTTGACGTCGGGTTTGATGTTCAGACGGTGCATGGCGACTTGTGGATCAAGTCCGGGCATATGTTCGTAGCTCCATGCGAAGACGTCTATATACTCCTTTACGAGTATTATCAATTCTTCCTTTTCTGTAAGTGATAAGCTTTCACTTATGAAGATGGGCTTAGGGTGATCTTGACTACCCAAGTTGACTTGCATCACCTTGTCTTCAGTAGGTGGCTCGCGCAGTTCGAATCGCTTTTCCCATTGGAGGTCCAATTGCTGGGCCCATGGTTCCTCATTAACAGCTTCTGCGGGCTCCAATTGACTGCTTGAAGTCATATTAACAGTGAGGTTTTCGAACATTCTTCCTACACTGACATCTGAGTCCCACTCGGAGGATGAGGCCGAATGTGATGGAATTGGTTCATCGTCTTTGGCTTGAACCGTTGCTGACGATGTGGGTGTAACATATCCCAACCCCCTGCGTGTACTATCATAGTAATTTGCAGGCTTCCCTTTAGGCACAAAGTTCCGCATCAAACCGCGCCTTCCTTTTTCAAAATTCAGGCCTTCTCCATGCTTCAAGTCGTATCCCATTTTCTTCATAATATGGCGCGCCGGCCGCGCGTAATGGAAGAACTGTGGAGTGTCTGAATCTGAACTTGAATATGCAGCTGTGGGTCCCCGTGGTTGGGTTCTACCGAAGATTATCGGTAACTGACCTTATTTGGACGGAGGGATCACTAGCGTGGCCCCTTCTATAGCTTCCATAGGTGTTCTGGCCGCACTCGGCTTATGTAAGGGCATATGCAGAGAGCCATCTGTAATGGATTTAACCGACCCAACACTCGCAGGATAATCAAAAGAAATATTATCATTAATTACCCATTCACCTTCATCCTCTGAAGGGGTACTACATTGGGGATTATTAAGACATGCTATAATTGGTTCACCAATCAGAATGGCTGGCATGCCTGCTTCGAATTCTGAATCCGCCTCATTGCCACTTTCATCATCATCTGGCAATGGTTCTTTGGGTGTTTCACCGACCTCTTGATACAGGAGGGCGTCAGTGAAGTAATTTTCCACCCCTTTGAAGGGTTGCTTTCAGCAAAGACAGTTCGTACTGTCGCGTCATCTTCAACATATTTGAAGCATTGGTGCAGAGTGGAGGGAACGATCCAGTTGGCGTGGATCCATGGTCGTCCTAGCAGCAGGTTATATGATGTGTCAGCGTCAATGACATAGCATGTCACTTCTGACTTCAGGCTCCCGATTCGGCAACGGAGTCGAATTTTCCCAAGTGGGTGACTACTCCCGGTATTGAAACCGTATATTGTAGTGGTGGTTGCGGACAACCTATACAGCGGTATGCCGAGGAAGTAGAGAAGCCTTTTGGGGATGATGCTAAGTGCGGACCCCGGATCGACTTGTATTCTTTCAATGCACGTTGAACCGATATATCCGGTGTAGTACAGAGGTCGATCGTGCTTGTTGTCTTTGAGAAGCATATCTTCCGCCGTGAATGTAATGGCGGGCACCTTTGATTGTGTGTGATGACATTCTGGGCAAGGAAACTGAACGTCATCGTTAGGGACCTCTGGCATGTATGTCAGAAAGGATTCTGAATTGGCTAGCGCACCCCTGAGTGCTTCTCTTGTCTCTTTTGAGAGACGAAGGAGCTCGTGTATTGTGATACGAGCAGGGATATTAGCCAGCTGGGCCAATATGTCAAAACGAAAGGGCGTATCCAACCCTTGGCCTGATGGTTTCTTCAACACCTGGTCGAACCGTACCTCCTTAGGCTTTTCTTTTCCCTTGGTTGGAATTGGAGTGGATGTTGGCATTTGTACTGACGTTGTTTGCTGTTGTATCTCGTCAATAGACTTTTCATACTGCCTCAAGTATGATTTTCCGGATCGGGTGCCTGTCTGTTGAGGCGCGCCGGCTTGCGTCGCGCAAGCATGCTTTTCTCCTTCTGAATCGCTGAGGGAGGCCGACGTTAGATTGCCGTCGTCTGGCAGGATGGAGATGACATTGCAAGATTTGCCCTTTGACTTGGGCCTCTTTGAATCCCCCTGCATGTCTTGGGCGAGATCTGGGTGTATCCACATGACTTCCCCTGTCTCCAATGTTAAGGGAACAAGACCCTCATTATCTTGAGTTTTAGTTGGAGGATGCTTGACTTCCAACCGCGGTGCAGGGACTGGATAAGTCCCGTCAGGAACTGTGACCTTTGGGGTTTTGCCGAACTCGAGGGTCACCATATTGGCAGTGACTTTCTTCTGCTCTGTCTTCAATGTCAGAACCCCGGCGTCGACCAAGGCTTGAATTCTATCTTTGAGGACATAGCACTTGTCGGTAGGATGGTGAATCATCCTGTGATAGAGACAGTATTTGGGATCGTTTGTGCGTCCTATCTCATTGGGACGCCGAGCATCTGGTAGCTTCATTTTATTCCCTTTGTGGAGCAGATGGAATATCGTGACCACCTGATCGTCTTTGAAGGAGTACTATTTTGGAGGGAACTTAGGCTCCTGATTGTTGAAGCCGCTCTTCTTGGCCTTCGATTGCACGTCTCGGACAATTCCACAGACATAGTCTCTTTCCCTTTAGCTCGAGAAGACTGCGGTAGGTCGCTACGTCCTTTACTGTTCATACCCCATTTGCCTCTAGGGGTGGATGGTTCGAACTTTTTAGCCGACTTTTCGGCTATCTCAGCTTGTTCGACCAATTCTTTCCAAGTGTGGGTCTTGACAGCCCCCATGCGAACTTCTACTTGGTCCAGGAAGTTGTGCCTACATGTCTGTAAGAGCATGGGTAGTGGCATCCCTGCTGGGCACATCAAGGATAAGTATCTGAACCGTTCAATGTAGTCACGAATAGATTCGCCCTTCTTCTATATGGTGGAGAGGAGCTTGTCCATGGTCACTTCGGTATCGTCCTCATAGAAACGAGAGAGGAACCGGGTTTCCAGGTCGATCCAGGAATTGATAGAGCCCGGAGGGAGACTTCGGAACCAGTCAAATACCACCCCCTTTAAGGTGCCAATGAACAGCCTAGCCATGATGGCGTCGTT